>JBBHAA010001501.1:500000-587500 GCA_037953035.1 Aquarana catesbeiana | reverse complement strand
GCATCAACTCAGACGGGTTATATCTAGTTTTGCTGGAGTACAAGTCCCCGTAGAACTGCTGAAAGCTGCTCAAGATGTCTGAACTACGGGTCTGCCTCTCCCCGGATTTAGCCCTCACAGCCAGGATAGTAGTAGGATCTCTTTGCTCTCTGGCTATAAGGGCTAGAAGGCGGCCAGTGTTTTCCCCCTCTTCAAAGTAACTTTGTTGTTGAAAGTATCTTCTCTTCTCTGCTGCTGATAACCAAACCGAGCTATATATCGCTTGTACCTCTCTCCAGGATTCTTGATTAGATTTTGATGGGTCTCTTATCAAAACCTGTTCCCTTTCTATCAGTTCTTCCCGTACCTTGTTTTCCCATTCCCTGGAGCGTGTTTTAATTCCCGCAATTTCTTTAATAAGACATCCCCTCAAGAATGCCTTAAGTGTATCCCATATTACCATGGCGCTTGCAGACCCCCTATTAAATTGCAGGAACTCCCGTAGCGCCTCTCTTGTACTATCTATTTGGGGAAACAGAGATAACCAGTAGGGGTTCACCTTCCATAATGGTCGCCCCAGCTTTCCAGTGGTGCCTAACCGTACCCAGAATGGGGAGTGGTCAGATAATAAGCGTGGCTCATACGCTGAGTCCTCCACTAACTGCAGGAGTGCCTCATTCCCTAAACCCAGGTCGATACGGGAGAGGACATCATGTGTTGCAGAATAACATGAATAGCATCTATCCTCTTCGTGTCTCTCTCTCCATACATCCCGGAGTCCTATTTCCATAAGCAGGGCTGCAAAAGCAGTCCTGCCGGTTGTCTGTTTCGTAGTTCTAGATGTCAGAGACATTCTATCCTGGGAGTTGTCTAAAATGTTATTGTAGTCACCCAGTGCTAGTACCGGGACATCCGGGTATGAGGCTATGAATTGTGATAGACACCCGAGTGAAGCTGGTGAGAATGGTGGTGGAATGTATATTGATGCAATTATGCACGTTAGACCGTTAATTTTACATAGCAAGAAGACAAATTTTCCTTCCCTGTCCACCCTCTGTTCTATGCATTCAAAGGAGACATCCGAGGAGACCACTATACTGACTCCTCTTGAGTGTGCGGTGTGCATGGAGTGGAACTGAGTCGGGTATCTCCTTGAGCGCAGTAGGTGGACAGAGTTGGAACACAAATGTGTTTCCTGTAAACAGATTATCTGAGGTTTCATTATATCAAAATATCTAAACATTGCCCTTCTCTTGTCGCTATCCCCCAACCCTCTCACATTCCATGTCATCAAGAGTAGGCCTTTCCTTTTCCCAATTTCCTTACTCATATAGGGGATCATACCAATTCAAATAACTATAAGGCAGGAGACAACAACATGAGCAGGGAATGAGAATACAATTGTCCCTCAGAATTTTACCTGCCCCTTGGGTCCCCTCAGTGAGTAATACATAACAGTCAGCATTCCTCCTAATCCCCTTACCATCCTTGGTGGAACGTAGGAGGTATTTGTATATGATTTTATATTTGTGGTGTTTTTCATTATTTGTTTGAGTTGTGACTTTCCCACCCACCCCTCCCCATCCTCCCCCGCCCCCCACCCCACTCCACCCCCCCTCCCACCCCTTTCCCTCCTGTCTCCCCCACCCCCTCTCCCACCCACCTCCTTCCTTCCCTCCCTGCCCAGCTGGGCCTACCCTAGGGGCTATGTTCCGGACCTCCCACTTGCTCTCATTCCCCATACTACACTGGCATACCTTGCCAGTGCCAAACATTTACGATACCCCTTTGACCCAGGGGTCCCTATCCCACCCCCTCCCCCCCTCCCTGACCATATTAGTGCTATTCAAGTGTTCTAATTTATTATACTTGTAAACAAAATCGTTTATCGTGGCAGCTCAGTGTATTCTAGAAAGTGAATATCCAACTAGTGCTAATTTATAATCCTATTCCTTCAACCTTATTAGTGCTGTTCATGTGTTTTTAATTTTTTGTGTTCGTATAAGAGATAATCTGTCGTGTCAATCCAGTGAATTAAGTAAGTGTATACTAACCTTTACTACTTTATGATCTATCCCTGTACCTCTTTCTCAACTCTACCTGCAACACATCATTTACTTAATTCTTTAGTGTGTTACTCATTGTTTCACCCTCCCCTCTTCTCTCCCCCCTCCCTAGTACCACAGAAGGACGAAAAAAAAAAAAAAAAAAAAAAAAAAGGGGGGGGGGGAGGAAAAAAGAGGGACCCAAGGAAACAAGAAAACAAAACAACCCCCCCTCCATGATCTAATCAGTCTCTAGTCTCTCCTCTCCTTCATTCCGTGTTGTTCTCTCTGCATTCTCCAGCCAATCTTCCACTTTGCGGGGAGAATCAAAGAAGAATGTCCCATTCCTGGTGGTTATTCTCATGCGGGCGGGGTACAGTAGTGCATAATCCATCTTTTTTTGCTGAAGCACACGTTTAGTTGGCATGTATGCCGCCCTGAGCTTTTGCAGGTCTGGGGAGAAGTCTTGATATAGTGAAATTCGCGCTCCCCTATACAAGATTTCTCTCATTTCTCTCGCTTTCCGAAGCAAAGACACCTTATCTCTGAAATTGAACATTTTCATAATTATAGGTCTTGGGTACTCCTTGCCCTGCCGAGGTTTGGAGGGGATTCGATGGGCGCGTTCAATGCCAAAGAAAAGAGAAAAAGATGTAGCCCCAAATGTCTCCTTGATCCATCCCTCCAGAAATTCAATAGGATCAGGTCCCTCGCTCCGTTCAGGCATGCCTATTACTCTTATGTTGTTTCTTCGATTTCTATTTTCTAGTTCATCTATTTTGGCGGATTGATTTTCTATGCGTTTCTTCATATCAGTCATATCTTGTCTAAGCGGAGATAGTATATCTTCCACCAAGCTTAATCTTTCCTCTAGGGCTGTTGTTCTTCCCTCCGTTTCTTTCAATCTGCCACCCAACGCTATCAGTTCTTCTCTTATGCTTTTTAGCTGAACATCCAAACCAGAAATTGATTCCTTACATGCAGTAATCGCATACAGGAGGTCCCTCATTGATGGCTCTTCCGCTCCTCCACTTTGGCCACTCTCCATCCCGGGCTCAGTTGTGTTGGGTAGCCTTTTAGGGTCTGTGTCACCGCTTATAGGGGCAAGTTTTCCTGCTCCGTGACTTTTTGAGGGCGGAACTGCGAGTGGACTTGTTGCGGCCGATATTGGCCCGCTGCTTTGGCTTTGACTTTTCCTACTCGCCTGGGTACTCGCTTGAGTTAGCTGTTGGGATTTTACTGGTGATAGGGATGTCCTGGAAAAACGCTCTAATTTTGTTGCTGCCGCTACTGCAGCTGCTGCTGCGACTTTCGCTTGGTTTGTCTGGTTTCTGGCCGAGCGTGTAACCTGGCCTCCTGCTTGATGCGGCTGATTTTGTAACTGGTGCTGGTTTAATTTTTCCTCTGCTGCCCGCTTCCCAGCCATGCTATTATGCCATGGGGGAGGGGGAGAGAAAAAAGAAAAAAAAGGGGGGGGGGGGTAGGAGAAAAAAAAAAAAAATTCTTTTCCTTTTAGCAAATTGAGATATAAAATTGTTACAGTCCCGGACTACTAGTTTTGCATTGGAGAAAAAAAGAAAAGAGGTATCACAAAGATAGCCCTCCGTATAACTCTGCCAGCGTCAGATCAATAACTCTTGGGACAGTGAACAAGTACTTGAGCAACGCCGTTTCACTTACAGCTGATGTTTATAATAAGCAGCTTACATCACACAGTTCCACTGGTTCTATTATTGTTTTAAAAAACAAAAAGGTGAAACCTCATACGCCAGTACCCCGTCCGTCTCCCACTTCGGACTGGGGTTGCTATTTTCCTCTATTTCAGATGTTACTTCAATAGGATAAATAAGCTCAAAAAGTAATAAGGCAGCATGTTTCTATTTAACCCAGGTTTCACATTACAGACTCAATTAGGTTTCTTCAAGAACCAATCAATCAAAGGCCAACTCACAGGCCAACTCTTTAACCAGGAACCAGGGAAAAAAGTCATCCGCCACAAACATAGTATATAAAAAAAAGTAGGAAAGTTTTCACCTATGTCTGGGGTCTTCTTAGCAACTCTCCAGATTCACAGCGTTGCGATGTTAATTCTGATGGCTTACTTCGTTCACTGCCCCGCTGCTGCTGCTGTGTTCGGCCAGATTTGATTGCTGCTGATAACCCGGGGGGGGGCCTCTCACGCCACCCCTATGGCTCCGTCTTCCTGGCTCTCCACCGCCACACTCACTGACGCCGCCACTGCTGGTGCTGCTATAGCCGCCACCGGAGCATCCCCTCACCCGGCCGCTGGCACGCCACAGGGGTCTCTCACACCCCACCTCAGCTCCGTCCACCGCATCTGCGCCGGGGACCGATCTGCTCAGTAGTGCTATAGTTAGCCGGACACCGCTGCTTACACTGCCGCTTGTGCTGCTGCACACACCGGTAGTCTCCTCAGCCCGTAGCTTAGCTGGTCAGAGAGGAGGGAGAGGAGATCTCACACACCCTCTCACTCCCACATCCGGTCACGCCCCCATCCCCCAATAAAATATTATTAATTTAGTCGACAAAATGAACACAGCGAAACAGACCCGTATAAAGCAACGACTTCACCAAATATCACAATAAAAATCACTTCAAAGTGTAACTAAAGGCAAAACTTTATTTTTTTTTTCATTTTGGATAGTGTAATGGGGTGTTAGAACCCCCATCAGTTTTTATTGTGTCATCTGTGTCCCATTGGGGAGAGTTTCCTTCTGTATTCTGATGTGGGGAATTGCTCTCCCTATGACTGGGAGTGATGAGGAGAAACATTGTGAATAGAGAGAGAGAATCTCCCTAACAGGGCCACAGACAGTAATAAAAACTGACAGGGGTTCTAATCCCTCTCTGCTGTATCCATTCCAGTGGATATGATGTCATGTAATAAAATACTGAACAGTTTCATGAGATAAATACGGCAAATGTTGATGGAATTACACGTCTTATTTTACAAACATTTTTTAGTGAATTGCAGAAAAACCTCTGAAAAGTGCTGAGATATTTTATCGCTGATCCCGACCACTTGGCGCCAGTATAACGTCCTTCCAGTATACTGCGCCAAGGTGGCCCCGCCCCCCTGGATTACACCATCCAACACTTCTGGGTCTGGGGCACACAGCGGGAGCTGATCTGCAGGTACCACAGACTCCATGTCCACCGGCACCCGCCGATCGTTCAGCACAGAGGCCGAATGTGACCTGTCAGTAGAGGAGACATGGATCCTGTGTTCCTGCAAAGTGAGGATCAATGCCTTCCCCTAGGAAAAGCACCTCCCCCCACACTACACAAACACACCAGATAGGCACATAGTTATCCCCTTGATTGCCTCTGATGTTTAACCCCCTTCCCAGCCAGTGTCATTAGTACAGTGACAGTGCATATTTTTAGCACTGATCACTGTATTTGTGTCACTGGTCCCCAAAAAAGTGCCAGCTAGTGTCCGATTGTCCGCCACAATATCACAGTCACTCTATAAGTCGCTGATCGCCCCTATTACTAGTAAAAATATAGAGATAGATAGATAGATAGATAGATAGATAGATAGATAGATAGATAGATAGATAGATAGATAGATAGATAGATAGATAGATAGATAGATAGATAGATAGTCCATAGTTTATAACTTTTGCGCAAACCAATCAATATTTGCTTATTGGGTCATTTTTTACCAAAAATATGAAATTAGATTTTTTTATTGGAACGTTTTTTAGCAGAAAGTAAAATCTTTAGTTTTTTTTCAAAATTGTTGTTTTTTTTTTTTTCTATAGTGCAAAAAATAAAAACAGCGATCAAATCCCACCAAAATAAAGCTCTATTTGTGAGAAAAAAAGGCAGAAATGTTCTCTGGGTACAGCGTCACACGACCGCACAATTGCCAGTTAAAGTAACGCAGTGCCATATTGCTAAAAATGGCCTGGTCATGAAGGGGGGTAAAACCTTCTGCAGGTGAAGTGGTAAAGCAGTAGATGGCACTTTGTGAATGGAGCCCGCTGTCCCCCAATATAACAGACACATGGCTCCATTCACATTGGGATAAGGATCTTTCTCTGTCAGGTGTGTAGGGGGTCCGGACCTGACGGCGGGGGGATCACACACAATCTGGGGGCTGCAGATATCAGGATTGGGTGTAAATCTGACTGGCAGCCTCCGGCCTATCAGGTGAAAGCATTCGAGTGGCAGCGCTCCCGCCTGATCGCACACACCCCCCCCGATACTGGCTCCACCCCCCGCGTCACCATGCCCTGCCCTCCGGCCTCTGCTTGCCCATTTGTGGGCCCGGGAGCTACATGGTGGGGGGAGGGGAAGGAGAAGAGCGGAAACACGCCCACTCTCCTCCCCTTCTGACCCAGGAAGTGATGACTATGATGTCACTTCCGGGTCAGCCTCTCGGTGTCCCCGGCTAGCTCAGCCGGTAAGTAATGCGATCTCCATCACAAAACATTCAGAGGAGCCCAGAGGAGACATTGGGGGGACTTCTAGACCCGGCATGTCTCCATAAAGAGAACCTGTCACCTAAAAATCAGAACATTGGGGGCTTTTTGTCCAATGTGATGAGAAAAACATTACGTCATAAAATGTGGGTTTTTTGCAAAAAAATAAAATGACACCCAAGAATATAAAATCCCCCCAAAAATGTTGCTGCCCCCCCCCACATATATGAATGTAAGCTCATGTGTCGGGGGTGTTTATGGAGGAAAATTATGATTACGATACACATGTTACATATCGCCGCGCATGCCGGAGTGAGAGCAATAATTCTAACACAAGACCTCCTCCATAACACTAAACTGATGACCTATAGGGGGCTTTTTAAGTGTCACCTATAGAAAATATAGGGTACTGAAGTTTGATGGAATTTCACAGGCGTACACAAATTTAAGGTCTGACATGTTGGGTATCTATTCACTCGGTACAACCTCGTCTTTTATATTTTACCAAAAATTTGGGTAGTTTATTGCATTTGTTTGCCCTAAAATTTACTTTAGTGTGTTATTTACTGAAATTTTTACATACAATTCATACAATATTGGAACTATCACTATTTTATTCTCTAAGGCGTCTGCTTTCAGAAAATATATAATATTTGGGGGTTTTGTGTAATCTTCAGGCCTAAAATGATTTTTAAACGTGTGTGCAAAAAAAATGCAAAAACGTCTCTGGCAGTGAAAAGGTTAAATAAAACATGCCGGTCTGAGATTTGATAATTACAGTCACATGACACCAATAAAGATTTGTATAGTTAAAGCTGAGCTCCACCCAAATGGGGAAGTTCCACTTTAAGCTAGGGTGACCTGACTTCCCCGGTTTCTGGGGACAGTCCCCGGATTGAGTACACTGTCCCTGGACAAAATCTGTCCCCGGTTCTGTCCCTGGATTCAGGGACAGCACCTATACCCATTGCTGACAGCCTAGCCCTAGCAGGACATGCAGCAATGTGAATATCTATCCAGCATAGCAGGGATTGGTGGGCAAGCCAGGGGCGTATATGGCCACAAGTGAGTGGAGCTGTCAAATCGGAGCTCTGATGTCGGGGATGGGCGGGGCCGATATGTGGAGCCACGCCCCCTTTGTCAAACAACCTGTGCATAGACAAAAAGCTGGCGTTTATACATTGGTGGGCGGAGAGGAAGGTGGCAGGGGGCGGGTCCAATTGTAACTACTGTATGTGTACCAGCAGCGGTGTAGAATTCAGGTTTATTATACACCGCTGTGGGTGCACATACAGTAGTTACAATTGGTCCCGCCCCCTGCCACCTTCCTACCCGCCCACAAAAGTATAAACATTGTTTGTCAATGCAGGGTTGTCTGACAAAGGGGGCGGAGCGTCGCATATCATCCCCGCCCATCCCCGACATCAGAGGTTGGACTTGACAGCTCCACTCACTCTCACTGCTCAGGTCAGTGTCTTAGGGTGCCGGAACCGAGGGGGCAGTACAATCCCAAACCCTGGGGGGGTGTTTAGACATTCATATTGGAGATCAGCATCTCCGTCCAGCATCCTTCCCTGGGGAGCTACTGACCTCCCCCTACAGAGCAGCACATATAGAGAGACCAGCTGTACCAACCAATCACTGCACCCCGGGGCATAATACATCCTAAACCGAGGAGGGGAGCAGAGCGGAGGGCAGATCCAGGGTGGTGGAGCAGCACTGCCACCGAGTTACTAAATAGAGACACAACTTCTGAAGGGGGAGCAGGTTTGCTCACTCTTCAATCAGCACTCCATCTCAACTATCTGCTGCTGTACCTGCAGGGTCTTCACCATCTCTGGAGCACACAGACTGCATACCTCGGCATCTCCCCTCCCCCTCAATCACTGTCAGCTACCTACAACTGCTTTCTCTGGTAACTAATGATGTACCAAAACAGTCCTGTCTGCAGTTCACACTTCTAAACCCCTAATAGATGAGATTAGACTTTGGGTCACACTGGGCAGGCTGGTTGCAGGTGCAGGAATCACATCTGTTCCCGCCTGCAGCTTGCACTGCTCTTATGAAATGTGGGGGGCTGCTATTCATTCTGAATGGTACCCCCCCACACATTTCAGCCCATACTGAGTTTGTGGTAACCGCAGGAATATCAAATGGTCAAAAAGACCACGCATTTCCCTGCCACTGGGTTTTAAAAGGGTGCAGGCATCTTTTTTGCAGAAAATGCAGACGCAGCAGCCCATTGAAATGAATGGACTATCCTTCCCACACAAGTGTGAACCAGGGCTAAAGGAGATGGATGGCCAGGGCTCATTTGGCTGTTCTTCTCCTATGGATCACAGTTTGTTCTGCCCTCCTGTGATCCAGATTCAGTCCGGTGAAGTCCGCTGTTGGATGATATTGCAGAGCTGGTACAAACTCTAGGAAGGTCCCAAGATTAAAGTCGGGATCCACCCAGATGCCTGACCAGGAGCTGGCTTGATATTCCACTAAAAACCTGATCTCCCGCCCCTCCACAGCCCAGCACTCTGGTGAGCATTGGAGGGGCAGAGCAAAGAGCGACTGACAGTCACAGCTCTCTGCTCAGAGGGGAGAGGAGTGATCAGCTGTGTTTGGTCATTCAGTTCTCAGTGTGGAGCCAGCGGGGGGACAGATGCAGTATCGGAGTGATGCCACATCCACCTCCGTATGTAAGGTGTGCGCTTTTTATTTATTTTTTTTAATTCCTGAATTTCTTTTTTGAAAATCCAAATCCTCAGCCACTTGTTGGGTATTTGTATTTTTAAAATGCCAGTCTTTCATTCCCTAACACTGCACCCTCTCTTCTACGGGCGCAGCATGGACATTTTAGTTTGCCTCACCCGCCATTACGTAGCAGGGAGGTGGCAGGAGGAAGGGGCAGGGCCAGATCTAGCCTGTCTGATGTATTCTGGCTTTCAATCAGTGGTGTGGGCTGAAAGCCGGAGGACATGTCATAGCAGCCCCCATTGCATGCATGATTTACCGATCGTGGGTGCAAGGCTTTCCAGGCCCCTGCTGGAAAAAATGCACATTTTGTTTCTACAAAAATCTGCATTTATTCATTTTTCCATAGAGGTGAACTTATCCTTTAATCCCGGAGGGAGTGAGAGGAGTCTGGAGGAGCACAGTGCAGGGACTTCTGTGCCAGGAGATGTAGCAGTTCTGGAGGGCGGAGATGAGGGAGAGGTAGGTATAGGTCCTTCTAAAGACATGGCAGAGTAAAGTGGAGAGGACCGCCAGTTTAGTGGGGCAGAACCACCTCAGAAGTAGTGAAACGGGGCGGCAGGACTGGGAGGGGAGTGGTAGGTTGGAAGCCTATGCTGGGAGGGTGAGAAGAGTCTGGGGAACAGTAGTGCCACGGTCCCCAGACCAGGAGATGTGCCGTTATCTCAGAAGATCGGGGTGAGAACACGGCATACTCACTGCTGCTTGTTGGAGAGCATACCGACGTGTCAGGTAGAGGATTGCCAGACAGAACAGCAGCAACTAGCCGATAAGGAGATGGATGCGGCTGATTCTATGCAGAGAGGCAGCAGAGTTTACAAAGTAGATGTCTATGATGGCGCTGTGATAAAGGGAAAGGGGGGGGTGGAAGGTGGAAGGGGCTAAAGTAGAGAGGTGAAAGCGGCTGAAGTGGATGTGGCCACAGATGCACTAAACAAACATACCATGAAATAACAACATGGGCTGAATAACTAAAAGAATGAAATACTAAAATGACATAATAAGTGTAAATAATAGTGATAAAACACTCAAAACAGTCCAAGTGGATAAGGACTAGTAACAAAACTAGCACATGGTGACAAAACAAAAAGCTGAATGTGATAAATCCATATGGGTCAGCGTATAACAGTCCCGCCACCAAATCATATAAAATTCCAAGAGAAGGGAGAAGTCTTCAGTGAAAACACCTCTGTGTCTGCAAGCAGCTCACCTACTCCTGTAAGGTATACAGATTGTGCTTAATTGCAGACCACGGGCAGGCATGGACATCCCATCCAATTTTTTGGTGATTCCAATGGTGGATATGCAGGACGGTATATGAAAGAAATGACATGAACAGAAATGTAGTGTAACTCTGTGACGACCAAAGTGAGAGGGGCGGAACGCAGAAAGGGGGTGCACTCACTTGTTGAAAATGAGTGTGGGCATCAATCCACGAACTCCGAGTTGGTATGCCTCAGTAGGTATCTTCAGTCAGTCCGCGCTCCTCAATGCTCATCACATAGGATAAATGTATGTAGGGTGTAGGGAGAAAGCGCACATAGCATAATCCGAGCTCGTCTCCTGCTGTCAGTTTGTGACAGTACGGGATACACTGACGGCAGGAGACGAGCTCGGCACTCGTGGATGCTATGTACCGCAGTTTACTTTTCAATTTGAGTTCATTATATTGTTTTAAATAAATTGGTTTTTATACGGGATTATGCTATGTGCGCTTTGGTCATCACAGAGTTACACTACATTTCTGTTCATGTCATTTCTTTCATATACCGTCCTGCATATCCACTATTGGAATCGCCAAAAAATTGGATGGGATATCCATGCCTGCCCGTGGTCTGTAATTAATCACAAGCTGTATACCTTACAGCAGTAGGTGAGCTGCTTGCAGACACAGAGGTGTTTTCACTGAAGACTTCTCCCTTCTCTTGGAATTTTATATTATTTGGTGGCGGGACTGTTATACGCTGACCCATATGGATTTATCACATTCAGATTTTTGTTTTGTCACCATGTGCTAGTTTTGTTACTAGTCCTTATCCACTTGGACTGTTTTGAGTGTTTTATCACTATTATTTACACTTATTATGTCATTTTAGTATTTCATTCTTTTAGTTATTCAACCCATGTTGTTATTTCATGGTATGTTTGTTTAGTGCATCTGTGGCCGCATCCACTTCAGCCGCGTTCACCTCTCTACTTTAGCCCCTTCCACCTTCCACCTTCCACCCCCTTTCCCTTTATCACAGCGCAATTACCACTTCTTTCTACCTACACATTTTTGTCTGTTTGGATCAGTCACACAGGTGTTGCAGCAGTGTTCCTTAGTATAGGCCTTTTTGACAGCGTGGGAGTTCTCCAATTTTACATTTAGATGTCTATGATGTTGGGACTTTGGGGGGACTGAACTGAAATCTGGGGTGGGGGGCGCAGCACTCTGTACAACACACTCCTGAACCTTGCACTCTGTACAACACACTCCTGAACCTTGCACTCTGTACAACACACTCCTGAACCTTGCACTCTGTACAACACACTCCTGAACCTTGCACTCTGTACAACACACTCCTGAACCTTGCACTCTGTACAACACACTCCTGAACCTTGCACTCTGTACAACACACTCCTGAACCTTGCACTCTGTACAACACACTCCTGAACCTTGCACTCTGTACAAGACACTACCGAACCTTGCACTCTGTACAGCACACTCCTGAATATTGCACTCTGTACATAATACACTCCTGAACCTTGCACTCTGTACAACACACTCCTGAACCTTGCACTATGTACATAATACACTCCTACACGTAGCATCCTCCTGCACCCTGCACGTAGCATCCTCCTGCACCCTGCGTGTAGCATCCTCCTGCACCCTGCACGTAGCATCCTCCTGCACCCTGCGCGTAGCATCCTCCTGCACCCTGCGCGTAGCATCCTCCTGCACCCTGCACGTAGCATCCTCCTGCACCCTGCACGTAGCATCCTCCTGCACCCTGCACGTAGCATCCTCCTGCACCCTGCACGTAGCATCCTCCTGTACCCTGCACGTAGCATCCTCCTGTACCCTGCAGGTAGCATCCTCCTGTACCCTGCAGGTAGCATCCTCCTGTACCCTGCACGTAGCATCCTCCTGCACCCTGCACGTAGCATCCTCCTGCACCCTGCACGTAGCATCCTCCTGCACCCTGCACGTAGCATCCTCCTGCACCCTGCACGTACCACCAGCATACAGGGGGCACACTGACCACCAATATGCAGGACCAGTGGTTACCAGTATACAGAGGACATAACAAATCAAGTAAAACAACTACCATGCAACTAAAAAAAACTCAAAAGCAATAAGAGAATCTTGTTAGCTGATTCCCTCATCTAACACGAATCAATAAAAAGCAAAAAATGCAGCTCTGCCCTACACTTTACCTATAAAACTCTACAAATGGACTTATAAGTGCAATAATAAAACCTATGAATGTATATTCAGTGCAAATCAACGAATGTATTGCAATATAGTAGTGATGGTGTCACCCCCTATGCAAAAATATTTGAGAAATTGCAGAGCTTCAATGTGCAAAAAATGATGAAACCCCCTACATACAATAATAACAGAGATGTAAATCAACCGTTGTATTAGAACATAGTAGTGATGGTGTCACCCTCTCTGCAAAAGGTAAGAAATATTGCAGAACTGCAATGTTCAAATTGTGGTGAAACCCCCCTATATATAATCATAATAAAATGTAAAATATGTACATCAATTGTACATTTTATTATGATTATATATAGGGGGGTTTCACCACTATTTGCACATTGCAGCTCTGCAATATTTCTTACATTTAGCAGACAGGGTGACACCATCACTACTATGTTCTAATACACAAGTTGATTTACATCTCTTTTATTATTGTATGTAGGGGGTTTCACTGTTATTTGAACATTGAAGCTCTGCAATTTCTGGAATATTTTTGCAGAGGGGGTGACACCATCACTACTATATTGCAATACATTAGTTGATTTGCACTGGATATTATTCTATAGGTGTTACCATTGCACTTATAAGTCCATTTGTAGAATTGTATAAAGGAAGTGTAGGGCTGTGCTGCATTTGTTGGCTTTTTTATTGGTGTACAGAGGCCAGGACATACTGATCACCATTGTACACCATGAAGAAACCTCCACTTGTTGACCACACCCACTTTTTGGCCACACGCACAGGTAGTGCCCCCCATCCCCCCTCCAAGTTTTTTCTCTAGCTTATCTTTGTGACATTTGGTAGTCATATCCCAAAAAAATTCTCATTGAAGAAATTGTGAGAAATAATGTATATATCATACAAACATTCCATAAATATATACTACATACACTGCATATATCATTTGAGGAAAATATTCTTATATAATAGTTTACCATTTGCCAATTTAAAAAAAAAAAGTCCCCGGATTTCATTTTAAAAATCTGGTCACCTTACTTTAAGCATTCCTCCCCCACTACTAGGCCACATTTAGCATGTCATTTTTGGGGGGTGCAGGTACCTTGTTTTGACAGATACCTGCACCCACTTCTGCTCAGGCAGCCACCTAGGTGACTCCTCCTCCTCCCACTCCCTCCCTACAATCTTCTGGGGCTTGTCGGAGGTCCAAGAAGATTGCCCGGCCATTAAGGAGGTGCAGCATGACTGGCGCAAGCTGTCAGAGCCAGGTGCCCACACTTGTGATGCCAGCGCCATAGAGAGGAGAGAGAGAACTCGGTGGTGGGTGTTGGGAACTCGGCGGTGGGTGTCGGGAATTCGGCGGTGGGTGTCGGGAACTCTGTAGTGGGTGTATGCATTTCGGTGGTGGGTGTCGGGAACTCGGCGGTGGGTGTCGGGAATTTGGCGGTGGGTGTCGGGAACTCTGTAGTGGGTGTATGCATTTCGGTGGTGGGTGTCGGGAACTCGGCGGTGGGTGTTGGGAACTTGGCGGAGGGTGTCGGGAACTCGGCGGTGGGTGTCTGGATTTCGATGGTGGGTGTGTGGATTTCGGCGGTGGGTGTCTGGATTTCGGCGGTGGGTGTCGGGAACTCGGCGGTGGGTGTCAGGAACTCGGCGGTGGGTGTCTGGATTTCAGCGGTGTGTGTTGGGAACTCGGCAGTGGGTGTCGGAAACTCTGTAGTGAGTGTCTGGATTTCGGCGGTTGGTGTCGGGAATTCGGCGGTGGGTGTCGGGAACTCAGCGGTGGGTGTCTGGATTTCGGTGGTGGGTGTCAGGAACTCGGCGGTGGGTCTCTGGATTTCGGTGGTGGGTGTCTGGATTTCGGTGGTGGGGTGGGTGTTGGGAACTCGTTGGTGGGTGTCTGGATTTTGGTGGTGGGTGTCTGGATTTCGGCGGTGGGTGTCTGGAACTCGGCGGTGGGTGTCTGGAACTCGGCGATGGGTGTCAGAAACTCGAGGGTGGGTGTCTGGATTTCGGCGGTGGGTGTCTGGATTTCGGCGGTGGGTGTCTGGAACTCGGCGGTGGGTGTCTGAAACTCGGCGGTGGGTGTCTGGAACTCGGCGGAGGGTGTCGAGAACTCGGCGGTGGATGTCGGGAACTCGGCGGTGGGTGTTGGGAACTCGGCGGTGGGTGTCTGGATTTCAGTGGTGGGTGTCGGGAACTCGGCGGTGGGTGTCGGGAACTCGGCGGTGGGTGTCGGGAACTCGGCGGTGGGTGTCGGGAACTCGGCGGTGGGTGTCGGGAACTCTGTAGTGGGTGTATGCATTTCGGTGGTGGGTGTCGGGAACTCGGCGGTGGGTGTCGGGAACTTGGCGGCGGGTGTCGGGAACTTGGCGGAAGGTGTCGGGAACTCGGCGGTGGGTGTCTGGATTTCGATGGTGGGTGTGTGGATTTCGGCGGTGGGTGTCTGGATTTCAGCGGTGTGTGTTGGGAACTCGGCAGTGGGTGTCGGAAACTCTGTAGTGAGTGTATGGATTTCGGCGGTGGGTGTCGGGAATTCGGCGGTGGGTGTCGGGAACTCAGCGGTGGGTGTTGGGAACTCAGTGGTGGGTGTCTGGATTTCGGTGGTGGGTGTCAGGAACTCGGCGGTGGGTCTCTGGATTTCGGTGGTGGGTGTCTGGATTTCGGTGGTGGGTGTTGGGAACTCATTGGTGGGTGTCTGGATTTTGGTGGTGGGTGTCTGGATTTCGGCGGTGGGTGTCTGGAACTCGGCGGTGGGTGTCTGGAACTCGGCGGTGGGTGTCTGGAACTCGGCGGTGGGTGTCGGAAACTTGAGGGTGGGTGTCTGGATTTCGGCAGTGGGTGTCTGGAACTCGGCGGTGGGTGTCTGGAACTCGGCAGTGGGTGTCTGGAACTCGGCGGAGGGTGTCGAGAACTCGGCGGTGGGTGTTGGGAACTCGGCGGTGGGTGTCTGGATTTCGATGGTGGGTGTGTGGATTTCGGCGGTGGGTGTCTGGATTTCGGCGGTGGGTGTCGGGAACTCGGCGGTGGGTGTCAGGAACTCGGCGGTGGGTGTCTGGATTTCAGCGGTGTGTGTTGGGAACTCGGCAGTGGGTGTCGGAAACTCTATAGTGAGTGTCTGGATTTCGGCGGTTGGTGTCGGGAATTCGGCGGTGGGTGTCGGGAACTCAGCGGTGGGTGTCTGGATTTCGGTGGTGGGTGTCAGGAACTCGGCGGTGGGTCTCTGGATTTCGGTGGTGGGTGTCTGGATTTCGGTGGTGGGTGTTGGGAACTCGTTGGTAGGTGTCTGGATTTTGGTGGTGGGTGTCTGGATTTCGGCGGTGGGTGTCTGGAACTCGGCGGTGGGTGTCTGGAACTCGGCGATGGGTGTCAGAAACTCGAGGGTGGGTGTCTGGATTTCGGCGGTGGGTGTCTGGATTTCGGCGGTGGGTGTCTGAAACTCGGCGGTGGGTGTCTGAAACTCGGCGGTGGGTGTCTGGAACTCGGCGGAGGGTGTCGAGAACTCGGCGGTGGATGTCGGGAACTCGGCGGTGGGTGTTGGGAACTCGGCGGTGGGTGTCTGGATTTCAGTGGTGGGTGTCGGGAACTCGGCGGTGGGTGTCGGGAACTCGGCGGTGGGTGTCGGGAACTCTGTAGTGGGTGTATGCATTTCGGTGGTGGGTGTCGGGAACTCGGCGGTGGGTGTCGGGAACTTGGCGGCGGGTGTCGGGAACTTGGCGGAAGGTGTCGGGAACTCGGCGGTGGGTGTCTGGATTTCGATGGTGGGTGTGTGGATTTCGGCGGTGGGTGTCTGGATTTCAGCGGTGTGTGTTGGGAACTCGGCAGTGGGTGTCGGAAACTCTGTAGTGAGTGTATGGATTTCGGCGGTGGGTGTCGGGAATTCGGCGGTGGGTGTCGGGAACTCAGCGGTGGGTGTTGGGAACTCAGTGGTGGGTGTCTGGATTTCGGTGGTGGGTGTCAGGAACTCGGCGGTGGGTCTCTGGATTTCGGTGGTGGGTGTCTGGATTTCGGTGGTGGGTGTTGGGAACTCATTGGTGGGTGTCTGGATTTTGGTGGTGGGTGTCTGGATTTCGGCGGTGGGTGTCTGGAACTCGGCGGTGGGTGTCTGGAACTCGGCGGTGGGTGTCTGGAACTCGGCGGTGGGTGTCGGAAACTCGAGGGTGGGTGTCTGGATTTCGGCAGTGGGTGTCTGGAACTCGGCGGTGGGTGTCTGGAACTCGGCAGTGGGTGTCTGGAACTCGGCGGAGGGTGTCGAGAACTCGGCGGTGGGTGTTGGGAACTCGGCGGTGGGTGTCTGGATTTCAGTGGTGGGTGTCTGGATTTTGGTGGTGGGTTTCGGGAACTCGGCGGTGGGTGTTGAGAACTCGGCGGTGGGTGTCGGGAACTCGGCGGTGGGTGTCGGGAACTCGGCGGTGGGTGTCGGGAACTCGGCGGTGGGTGTCGGGAACTCTGTAGTGGGTGTCTGGATTTCGGTGGTGGGTGTCGGGAACTTGGCGGTGGGTGTCGGGAACTTGGCGGTGGGTGTCGGGAACTTGGCGGAGGGTGTCGGGAACTCGGCGGTGGGTGTCTGGATTTCGATGGTGGGTGTGTGGATTTTGGCGGTTGGTGTCGGGAATTCGGCAGTGGGTGTCGGGAACTCAGCGGTGGGTGTCGGGAACTTGGCGGTGGGTGTCGGGAACTCTGTAGTGGGTGTATACATTTCGGTGGTGGGTGTCGGGAGCTCGGCGGTGGGTGTCGGGAACTCGGCAGTGGGTGTCGGGAACTTGGCGGAGGGTGTCGGGAACTCGGTGGTGGGTGTCTGGATTTCGATGGTGGGTGTGTGGATTTCGGCGGTGGGTGTCTGGATTTCAGCGGTGTGTGTTGGGAACTCGGCAGTGGGTGTCAGAAACTCTGTAGTGAGTGTATGGATTTCAGCGGTTGGTGTCGGGAATTCGGCAGTGGGTGTCGGGAACTCAGCAGTGGGTGTCGGGAACTCAGTGGTGGGTGTCTGGATTTCGGTGGTGGGTGTCTGGATTTCGGTGGTGGGTGTCTGGATTTCGGTGGTGGGTGTCTGGATTTCGGTGGTGGGTGTCGGGAACTCGGCGGTGGGTGTCTGGATTTCGGCGGTGGGTGTCGGGAACTCGGCGGTGGGTGTCAGGAACTCGGCGGTGGGTGTCTGGATTTCAGCGGTGTGTGTTGGGAACTCGGCAGTGGGTGTCGGAAACTCTGTAGTGAGTGTATGGATTTCGGCGGTTGGTGTCGGGAATTCAGCGGTGGGTGTCGGGAACTCAGCGGTGGGTGTCTGGATTTTGGTGGTGGGTGTCAGGAACTCGGCGGTGGGTCTCTGGATTTCGGTGGTGGGTGTCTGGATTTCGGTGGTGGGTGTTGGGAACTCGTTGGTGGGTGTCTGGATTTTGGTGGTGGGTGTCTGGATTTCGGCGGTGGGTGTCTGGAACTCGGCGGTGGGTGTCTGGAACTCGGCGATGGGTGTCGGAAACTCGAGGGTGGGTGTCTGGATTTCGGCGGTGGGTGTCTGGATTTCGGCGGTGGGTGTCTGGAACTCGGCGGTGGGTGTCTGGAACTCGGCGGTGGGTGTCTGGAACTCGGCGGAGGGTGTCGAGAACTCGGCGGTGGATGTCGGGAACTCGGCGGTGGGTGTTGGGAACTCGGCGGTGGGTGTCTGGATTTCAGTGGTGGGTGTTGGGAACTCGGCGGTGGGTGTCGGGAACTCGGCAGTGGGTGTCGGGAACTCGGCGGTGGGTGTCGGGAACTCTGTAGTGGGTGTATGCATTTTGGTGGTGGGTGTCGGGAACTCGGCGGTGGGTGTCAGGAACTTGGCGGTGGGTGTCGGGAACTTGGCGGAAGGTGTCGGGAACTCGGCGGTGGGTGTCTGGATTTCGATGGTGGGTGTGTGGATTTCAGCGGTGGGTGTCTGGATTACAGCGGTGTGTGTTGGGAACTCGGCAGTGGGTGTCGGAAACTCTGTAGTGAGTGTATGGATTTCGGCGGTGGGTGTCGGGAATTCAGCGGTGGGTGTCGGGAACTCAGCAGTGGGTGTTGGGAACTCAGTGGTGGGTGTCTGGATTTCGGTGGTGGGTGTCAGGAACTCGGTGGTGAGTGTCTGGATTTCGGTGGTGGGTGTTGGGAACTCGTTGGTGGGTGTCTGGATTTTGGTGGTGGGTGTCTGGATTTCGGCGGTGGGTGTCTGGAACTCGGCGGTGGGTGTCTGGAACTCGGCGGTGGGTGTCGGAAACTCGAGGGTGGGTGTCGGAAACTCGAGGGTGGGTGTCTGGATTTCGGCGGTGGGTGTCTGGATTTCGGCGGTGGGTGTCTGGAACTCGGCGGTGGGTGTCTGGAACTCGGCGGAGGGTGTCTGGATTTCGGCGGTGGGTGTCTGGATTTCGGCGGTGGGTGTCTGGAACTCGGCGGTGGGTGTCTGGAACTCGGCGGAGGGTGTCGAGAACTCGGCGGTGGATGTCGGGAACTCGGCGGTGGGTGTTGGGAACTCGGCGGTGGGTGTCTGGATTTCAGTGGTGGGTGTCGGGAACTCGGCGGTGGGTGTCTGGATTTCAGTGGTGGGTGTCGGGAACTCGGCGGTGGGTGTCGGGAACTCGGCGGTGGGTGTCGGGAACTCGGCGGTGGGTGTCGGGAACTCTGTAGTGGGTGTATGCATTTTGGTGGTGGGTGTCGGGAACTCGGCGGTGGGTGTCAGGAACTTGGCGGTGGGTGTCGGGAACTTGGCGGAAGGTGTCGGGAACTCGGCGGTGGGTGTCTGGATTTCGATGGTGGGTGTGTGGATTTTAGCGGTGGGTGTCTGGATTACAGCGGTGTGTGTTGGGAGCTCGGCAGTGGGTGTCGGAAACTCTGTAGTGAGTGTATGGATTTCGGCGGTGGGTGTCGGGAATTCAGTGGTGGGTGTCGGGAACTCAGCAGTGGGTGTTGGGAACTCAGTGGTGGGTGTCTGGATTTCGGTGGTGGGTGTCAGGAACTCGGTGGTGGGTGTCTGGATTTCGGTGGTGGGTGTTGGGAACTCGTTGGTGGGTGTCTGGATTTTGGTGGTGGGTGTCTGGATTTCGGCGGTGGGTGTCTGGAACTCGGCGGTGGGTGTCTGGAACTCGGCGGTGGGTGTCGGAAACTCGAGGGTGGGTGTCTGGATTTCGGCGGTGGGTGTCTGGATTTTGGCGGTGGGTGTCTGGAACTCGGCGGTGGGTGTCTGGAACTCGGCGGTGGGTGTCTGGAACTCGGCGGTGGGTGTCGGAAACTCGAGGGTGGGTGTCTGGATTTCGGCGGTGGGTGTCTGGATTTCGGCGGTGGGTGTCTGGATTTCGGCGGTGGGTGTCGGGAACTCGGCGGTGGGTGTCTGGAACTCGGCGGTGGGTGTCTGGAACTCGGCGGAGGGTGTCGAGAACTCGGCGGTGGATGTCGGGAACTCGGCGGTGGGTGTTGGGAACTCGGCGGTGGGTGTTTGGATTTCAGTGGTGGGTGTCGGGAACTCGGCGGTGGGTGTCGGGAACTCGGCGGTGGGTGTCGGGAACTCGGCGGTGGGTGTCGGGAACTCTGTAGTGGGTGTATGCATTTTGGTGGTGGGTGTCGGGAACTCGGCGGTGGGTGTCAGGAACTTGGCGGTGGGTGTCGGGAACTTGGCGGAAGGTGTCGGGAACTTGGCGGTGGGTGTCTGGATTTCGATGGTGGGTGTGTGGATTTCAGCGGTGGGTGTCTGGATTACAGCGGTGTGTGTTGGGAACTCGGCAGTGGGTGTCGGAAACTCTGTAGTGAGTGTATGGATTTCGGCGGTGGGTGTCGGGAATTCAGCGGTGGGTGTCGGGAACTCAGCAGTGGGTGTTGGGAACTCAGTGGTGGGTGTCTGGATTTCGGTGGTGGGTGTCAGGAACTCGGTGGTGGGTGTCTGGATTTCGGTGGTGGGTGTCAGGAACTCGGTGGTGGGTGTCTGGATTTCGGTGGTGGGTGTTGGGAACTCGTTGGTGGGTGTCTGGATTTTGGTGGTGGGTGTCTGGATTTCGGTGGTGGGTGTCTGGAACTCGGCGGTGGGTGTCGGAAACTCGAGGGTGGGTGTCGGGAACTCTGTAGTGGGTGTATGCATTTCGGTGGTGGGTGTCGGGAACTCGGCGGTGGGTGTCGGGAACTTGGCGGCGGGTGTCGGGAACTTGGCGGAAGGTGTCGGGAACTCGGCGGTGGGTGTCTGGATTTCGATGGTGGGTGTGTGGATTTCGGCGGTGGGTGTCTGGATTTCAGCGGTGTGTGTTGGGAACTCGGCAGTGGGTGTCGGAAACTCTGTAGTGAGTGTATGGATTTCGGCGGTGGGTGTCGGGAATTCGGCGGTGGGTGTCGGGAACTCAGCGGTGGGTGTTGGGAACTCAGTGGTGGGTGTCTGGATTTCGGTGGTGGGTGTCAGGAACTCGGCGGTGGGTCTCTGGATTTCGGTGGTGGGTGTCTGGATTTCGGTGGTGGGTGTTGGGAACTCATTGGTGGGTGTCTGGATTTTGGTGGTGGGTGTCTGGATTTCGGCGGTGGGTGTCTGGAACTCGGCGGTGGGTGTCTGGAACTCGGCGGTGGGTGTCTGGAACTCGGCGGTGGGTGTCGGAAACTTGAGGGTGGGTGTCTGGATTTCGGCAGTGGGTGTCTGGAACTCGGCGGTGGGTGTCTGGAACTCGGCAGTGGGTGTCTGGAACTCGGCGGAGGGTGTCGAGAACTCGGCGGTGGGTGTTGGGAACTCGGCGGTGGGTGTCTGGATTTCGATGGTGGGTGTGTGGATTTCGGCGGTGGGTGTCTGGATTTCGGCGGTGGGTGTCGGGAACTCGGCGGTGGGTGTCAGGAACTCGGCGGTGGGTGTCTGGATTTCAGCGGTGTGTGTTGGGAACTCGGCAGTGGGTGTCGGAAACTCTGTAGTGAGTGTCTGGATTTCGGCGGTTGGTGTCGGGAATTCGGCGGTGGGTGTCGGGAACTCAGCGGTGGGTGTCTGGATTTCGGTGGTGGGTGTCAGGAACTCGGCGGTGGGTCTCTGGATTTCGGTGGTGGGTGTCTGGATTTCGGTGGTGGGTGTTGGGAACTCGTTGGTAGGTGTCTGGATTTTGGTGGTGGGTGTCTGGATTTCGGCGGTGGGTGTCTGGAACTCGGCGGTGGGTGTCTGGAACTCGGCGATGGGTGTCAGAAACTCGAGGGTGGGTGTCTGGATTTCGGCGGTGGGTGTCTGGATTTCGGCGGTGGGTGTCTGAAACTCGGCGGTGGGTGTCTGAAACTCGGCGGTGGGTGTCTGGAACTCGGCGGAGGGTGTCGAGAACTCGGCGGTGGATGTCGGGAACTCGGCGGTGGGTGTTGGGAACTCGGCGGTGGGTGTCTGGATTTCAGTGGTGGGTGTCGGGAACTCGGCGGTGGGTGTCGGGAACTCGGCGGTGGGTGTCGGGAACTCTGTAGTGGGTGTATGCATTTCGGTGGTGGGTGTCGGGAACTCGGCGGTGGGTGTCGGGAACTTGGCGGCGGGTGTCGGGAACTTGGCGGAAGGTGTCGGGAACTCGGCGGTGGGTGTCTGGATTTCGATGGTGGGTGTGTGGATTTCGGCGGTGGGTGTCTGGATTTCAGCGGTGTGTGTTGGGAACTCGGCAGTGGGTGTCGGAAACTCTGTAGTGAGTGTATGGATTTCGGCGGTGGGTGTCGGGAATTCGGCGGTGGGTGTCGGGAACTCAGCGGTGGGTGTTGGGAACTCAGTGGTGGGTGTCTGGATTTCGGTGGTGGGTGTCAGGAACTCGGCGGTGGGTCTCTGGATTTCGGTGGTGGGTGTCTGGATTTCGGTGGTGGGTGTTGGGAACTCATTGGTGGGTGTCTGGATTTTGGTGGTGGGTGTCTGGATTTCGGCGGTGGGTGTCTGGAACTCGGCGGTGGGTGTCTGGAACTCGGCGGTGGGTGTCTGGAACTCGGCGGTGGGTGTCGGAAACTCGAGGGTGGGTGTCTGGATTTCGGCAGTGGGTGTCTGGAACTCGGCGGTGGGTGTCTGGAACTCGGCAGTGGGTGTCTGGAACTCGGCGGAGGGTGTCGAGAACTCGGCGGTGGGTGTTGGGAACTCGGCGGTGGGTGTCTGGATTTCAGTGGTGGGTGTCTGGATTTTGGTGGTGGGTTTCGGGAACTCGGCGGTGGGTGTTGAGAACTCGGCGGTGGGTGTCGGGAACTCGGCGGTGGGTGTCGGGAACTCGGCGGTGGGTGTCGGGAACTCGGCGGTGGGTGTCGGGAACTCTGTAGTGGGTGTCTGGATTTCGGTGGTGGGTGTCGGGAACTTGGCGGTGGGTGTCGGGAACTTGGCGGTGGGTGTCGGGAACTTGGCGGAGGGTGTCGGGAACTCGGCGGTGGGTGTCTGGATTTCGATGGTGGGTGTGTGGATTTTGGCGGTTGGTGTCGGGAATTCGGCAGTGGGTGTCGGGAACTCAGCGGTGGGTGTCGGGAACTTGGCGGTGGGTGTCGGGAACTCTGTAGTGGGTGTATACATTTCGGTGGTGGGTGTCGGGAGCTCGGCGGTGGGTGTCGGGAACTCGGCAGTGGGTGTCGGGAACTTGGCGGAGGGTGTCGGGAACTCGGTGGTGGGTGTCTGGATTTCGATGGTGGGTGTGTGGATTTCGGCGGTGGGTGTCTGGATTTCAGCGGTGTGTGTTGGGAACTCGGCAGTGGGTGTCAGAAACTCTGTAGTGAGTGTATGGATTTCAGCGGTTGGTGTCGGGAATTCGGCAGTGGGTGTCGGGAACTCAGCAGTGGGTGTCGGGAACTCAGTGGTGGGTGTCTGGATTTCGGTGGTGGGTGTCTGGATTTCGGTGGTGGGTGTCTGGATTTCGGTGGTGGGTGTCTGGATTTCGGTGGTGGGTGTCGGGAACTCGGCGGTGGGTGTCTGGATTTCGGCGGTGGGTGTCGGGAACTCGGCGGTGGGTGTCAGGAACTCGGCGGTGGGTGTCTGGATTTCAGCGGTGTGTGTTGGGAACTCGGCAGTGGGTGTCGGAAACTCTGTAGTGAGTGTATGGATTTCGGCGGTTGGTGTCGGGAATTCAGCGGTGGGTGTCGGGAACTCAGCGGTGGGTGTCTGGATTTTGGTGGTGGGTGTCAGGAACTCGGCGGTGGGTCTCTGGATTTCGGTGGTGGGTGTCTGGATTTCGGTGGTGGGTGTTGGGAACTCGTTGGTGGGTGTCTGGATTTTGGTGGTGGGTGTCTGGATTTCGGCGGTGGGTGTCTGGAACTCGGCGGTGGGTGTCTGGAACTCGGCGATGGGTGTCGGAAACTCGAGGGTGGGTGTCTGGATTTCGGCGGTGGGTGTCTGGATTTCGGCGGTGGGTGTCTGGAACTCGGCGGTGGGTGTCTGGAACTCGGCGGTGGGTGTCTGGAACTCGGCGGAGGGTGTCGAGAACTCGGCGGTGGATGTCGGGAACTCGGCGGTGGGTGTTGGGAACTCGGCGGTGGGTGTCTGGATTTCAGTGGTGGGTGTTGGGAACTCGGCGGTGGGTGTCGGGAACTCGGCAGTGGGTGTCGGGAACTCGGCGGTGGGTGTCGGGAACTCTGTAGTGGGTGTATGCATTTTGGTGGTGGGTGTCGGGAACTCGGCGGTGGGTGTCAGGAACTTGGCGGTGGGTGTCGGGAACTTGGCGGAAGGTGTCGGGAACTCGGCGGTGGGTGTCTGGATTTCGATGGTGGGTGTGTGGATTTCAGCGGTGGGTGTCTGGATTACAGCGGTGTGTGTTGGGAACTCGGCAGTGGGTGTCGGAAACTCTGTAGTGAGTGTATGGATTTCGGCGGTGGGTGTCGGGAATTCAGCGGTGGGTGTCGGGAACTCAGCAGTGGGTGTTGGGAACTCAGTGGTGGGTGTCTGGATTTCGGTGGTGGGTGTCAGGAACTC
This sequence comes from Aquarana catesbeiana, assembly GCA_037953035.1. Classification (NCBI taxonomy): domain Eukaryota; kingdom Metazoa; phylum Chordata; class Amphibia; order Anura; family Ranidae; genus Aquarana; species Aquarana catesbeiana. Next base: position 562,990 of record JBBHAA010001501.1, on the reverse strand, counting down.
GGTGGTGAGTGTCTGGATTTCGGTGGTGGGTGTTGGGAACTCGTTGGTGGGTGTCTGGATTTTGGTGGTGGGTGTCTGGATTTCGGCGGTGGGTGTCTGGAACTCGGCGGTGGGTGTCTGGAACTCGGCGGTGGGTGTCGGAAACTCGAGGGTGGGTGTCGGAAACTCGAGGGTGGGTGTCTGGATTTCGGCGGTGGGTGTCTGGATTTCGGCGGTGGGTGTCTGGAACTCGGCGGTGGGTGTCTGGAACTCGGCGGAGGGTGTCTGGATTTCGGCGGTGGGTGTCTGGATTTCGGCGGTGGGTGTCTGGAACTCGGCGGTGGGTGTCTGGAACTCGGCGGAGGGTGTCGAGAACTCGGCGGTGGATGTCGGGAACTCGGCGGTGGGTGTTGGGAACTCGGCGGTGGGTGTCTGGATTTCAGTGGTGGGTGTCGGGAACTCGGCGGTGGGTGTCTGGATTTCAGTGGTGGGTGTCGGGAACTCGGCGGTGGGTGTCGGGAACTCGGCGGTGGGTGTCGGGAACTCGGCGGTGGGTGTCGGGAACTCTGTAGTGGGTGTATGCATTTTGGTGGTGGGTGTCGGGAACTCGGCGGTGGGTGTCAGGAACTTGGCGGTGGGTGTCGGGAACTTGGCGGAAGGTGTCGGGAACTCGGCGGTGGGTGTCTGGATTTCGATGGTGGGTGTGTGGATTTTAGCGGTGGGTGTCTGGATTACAGCGGTGTGTGTTGGGAGCTCGGCAGTGGGTGTCGGAAACTCTGTAGTGAGTGTATGGATTTCGGCGGTGGGTGTCGGGAATTCAGTGGTGGGTGTCGGGAACTCAGCAGTGGGTGTTGGGAACTCAGTGGTGGGTGTCTGGATTTCGGTGGTGGGTGTCAGGAACTCGGTGGTGGGTGTCTGGATTTCGGTGGTGGGTGTTGGGAACTCGTTGGTGGGTGTCTGGATTTTGGTGGTGGGTGTCTGGATTTCGGCGGTGGGTGTCTGGAACTCGGCGGTGGGTGTCTGGAACTCGGCGGTGGGTGTCGGAAACTCGAGGGTGGGTGTCTGGATTTCGGCGGTGGGTGTCTGGATTTTGGCGGTGGGTGTCTGGAACTCGGCGGTGGGTGTCTGGAACTCGGCGGTGGGTGTCTGGAACTCGGCGGTGGGTGTCGGAAACTCGAGGGTGGGTGTCTGGATTTCGGCGGTGGGTGTCTGGATTTCGGCGGTGGGTGTCTGGATTTCGGCGGTGGGTGTCGGGAACTCGGCGGTGGGTGTCTGGAACTCGGCGGTGGGTGTCTGGAACTCGGCGGAGGGTGTCGAGAACTCGGCGGTGGATGTCGGGAACTCGGCGGTGGGTGTTGGGAACTCGGCGGTGGGTGTTTGGATTTCAGTGGTGGGTGTCGGGAACTCGGCGGTGGGTGTCGGGAACTCGGCGGTGGGTGTCGGGAACTCGGCGGTGGGTGTCGGGAACTCTGTAGTGGGTGTATGCATTTTGGTGGTGGGTGTCGGGAACTCGGCGGTGGGTGTCAGGAACTTGGCGGTGGGTGTCGGGAACTTGGCGGAAGGTGTCGGGAACTTGGCGGTGGGTGTCTGGATTTCGATGGTGGGTGTGTGGATTTCAGCGGTGGGTGTCTGGATTACAGCGGTGTGTGTTGGGAACTCGGCAGTGGGTGTCGGAAACTCTGTAGTGAGTGTATGGATTTCGGCGGTGGGTGTCGGGAATTCAGCGGTGGGTGTCGGGAACTCAGCAGTGGGTGTTGGGAACTCAGTGGTGGGTGTCTGGATTTCGGTGGTGGGTGTCAGGAACTCGGTGGTGGGTGTCTGGATTTCGGTGGTGGGTGTCAGGAACTCGGTGGTGGGTGTCTGGATTTCGGTGGTGGGTGTTGGGAACTCGTTGGTGGGTGTCTGGATTTTGGTGGTGGGTGTCTGGATTTCGGTGGTGGGTGTCTGGAACTCGGCGGTGGGTGTCGGAAACTCGAGGGTGGGTGTCTGGATTTCGGCGGTGGGTGTCTGGATTTTGGCGGTGGGTGTCTGGAACTCGGCGGTGGGTGTCTGGAACTCGGCGGTGGGTGTCTGGAACTCGGCGGTGGGTGTCGGAAACTCGAGGGTGGGTGTCTGGATTTCGGCGGTGGGTGTCTGGAACTCGGCGGTGGGTGTCTGGAACTCGGCGGTGGGTGTCTGGAACTCGGCAGAGGGTGTCGAGAACTCGGCGGTGGGTGTCTGGAACTCGGCGGTGGGTGTCTGGAACTCGGCGGTGGGTGTCTGGAACTCGGTAGAGGGTGTCGAGAACTCGGCGGTGGGTGTTGGGAACTTGGCGGTGGGTGTCTGGATTTCAGTGGTGGGTGTCTGGATTTTGGTGGTGGGTGTCGGGAACTCGGCGGTGGGTGTTGGGAACTCGGCGGTGGGTGTCGGGAACTCGGCGGTGGGTGTCGGGAACTCGGCGGTGGGTGTCGGGAACTCTGTAGTGGGTGTATGCATTTCGGTGGTGGGTGTCGGGAACTTGGCGGTGGGTGTCGGGAACTTGGCGGAGGGTGTCGGGAACTCGGCGGTGGGTGTCTGGATTTCGATGGTGGGTGTGTTGATTTCAGTAGTGGGTGTCTGGATTTTGGCGGTTGGTGTCGGGAATTCGGCAGTGGGTGTCGGGAACTCAGCGGTGGGTGTCTGGATTTCGGTGGTGGGTGTCTGGATTTCGGTGGTGGGTGTCTGGATTTCGGTGGTGGGTGTCGGGAACTCGGCGGTGGGTGTCTGGATTTCGGCGGTGGGTGTCTGGATTTCAGCGGTGGGTGTCTGGATTTCGGCGGTGGGTGTCGGGAACTCGGCGGTGGGTGTCAGGAACTCGGCGGTGGGTTTCTGGATTTCGGTGGTGGGTGTCGGGAACTCGGCGGTGGGTGTCTGGATTTCGGCGGTGGGTGTCTGGATTTTGGCGGTTGGTGTCGGATACTTGGCGGTGGGTGTCTGGATTTTGGCAGTAATTCTCTGTGAATTGAGTATTATCCTGACAGATGGGGGAGGGGAGCTCTACAGCAGACAATTATTGGATATCCGGGGACAATCTGCTGAGTTATTTGGTGTTTTCTGTGTAAAGTGAAAGTGAAACTGTTGCAGTGAAGTTCCTTCCCCTCCCCCCTCCCCAAATTCTCCATTTTATTTTTGTGTTCAGAGATTCCAGATGGTCTCACAGTCCGGTGTGACCGGAAAGGGAAGATTACATAGCAGTTGTATGACATGGGGGGGCAGCAGAAATATGCAGAGACTTTATACTACATGGGAAAAGAACCAATATGTATGTAGCCTAAAACTGAGCTGTGGGGGAGGGGAAAAGGATTCATTGTGGGGGGTCTGCCCCCCCCCACTGTAAGGGTTAAATGCTCATTTAGGTCTTCGGGGGTCACAAAAATCAGATTTACTGACTTCATCCTCGGCTCCTGCAATCTCCCTTCAGGCTGTAAATCCCATCCCTGCAATCTATTCCCCCCGATGTTCTGGTGGTCTCAGGTCCTCTGACATCATCATGTACAATGCAGGTCCCATAGCCTTGTATTGGATGTGAGGACACTGAGGGACAGTCCATTGATGAAGTGTAGGGGAGTAGAAGAGACTTCTATCTGTTGGGGTAGCAGAGGGCTGGAGAAGGAAAACTGATCTTTTTTGCCCCCCCCCCCTGACCTAAATGAGAATTGACCCCCTTGTAGTGCGGAGCGATCCCACTACGAGGAAACATTTCTCTGATCACCAGAGATGGGATTTAATCATCTGATAGTAATAGAAATGTTATCAGTAGACTGAAATACATGTGACTATAAATTGGGGGAGGGGAGGAGTTTAACCACTTTCCACCGAAAGACGGCTACAGCGCGGGCTTCCAGTGCTGGAAGGGGGTCCATAGATGTCCCCCCCATGATCGCTCTGCTCATGCACCCCGTGTATTCTGTGATGGTCAAGTCCTTCAGACTCAGCTGACCACAGATCAGAGGAAAGAGCCAATCACAGCAACCCTTTACCATGTGATCAGCTGTCAGCCAATGATAACAGATCATGGATGGAATCAGAAGTCGGGGATCAGATTTCTTTTCTCCTCATGGTGACAGTGTGAGGAGAAAAGAAGAAAGACGGGAAATGGCTTCTGTTACAGGAACATCAGTCCCAACATCTGCCCACCAGTGCTGATAATCAGTGCCCATCAGTGCCACCTCTCAGGATCCTTCAGTGCCGCCTATCAGTGCCCATCAGTGCCACCTCATCAGTGCCACCTCATCAGTGCACATCAATGAAGGAGAAACATTTCTCGTTTCCTAAATTTTATAACAAACTATGAAAAAAAATTATTTCAAAATTTTCTGTATTTTTTGTTTCTTTTGAAAAAATGTAAAAACCGCAGTGCTGATTAAATACCACCAAATAAAAGCTCTATTTGTGTGAAATGATAAAATTGTCATGTGGGTACAGTGTAGCATGACCGTGTAATTGTCATTCAAAGTGTGACAGCACTGAAAGGTGAACATTGTCCTGTTCAGGAAGAAGGGGAAAGTGTCCGGTAAGGAAGGGGTTAAAGAACGGAATCTGTGGGGTTCAGCAGGAAGTGGTCACATTTCAGTCTGTGTGTTCTGCTTTCTGTCCAATCACAAAGTGGGCAAAACTCACCTGGCCCCGCCCCCACCGTCCAATCACAAAGTGGGCGATGTTTGGTGATGTTTGTTCTGCTTTCTGTCCAATCACAAGCTGCTCTAACAAGCGCCTTCTATTGATTGGCCAGGCTGGAAATCCAGCATTCGATCGGCACTTTCCACCAATGGCTGTGAGTGATATTTACTGTATTCTGATTGGGAGAGCCCACTGTCAGGATACGGGGGGGGGGTTATTTACTAAAGGAGAATCCACTTTACACTACAAGTAAACTTGGAAGTTCAGTGTCTGGAGATCTGAGGGGGACAGGCAAGGAAATAACAAACAGCATTTCTGTTTGTATATGATTGGATGATAAAGTCAGCAGAGCTTCCCCTCATTTCAGATCCTCCCCTCAGATCTACCGTCCAATCAGGAGGTTTTCTGAATATCAACACTTCACAATGAATATTCATTCAGAAGAAGCTCTGAGATGATGTCTCATATTTCTCCTTTTTGGCACATCTTATGGAAGTTCTCTTGTATAGAGTATAATATGACTGGCAGAGCTGCTGAGATAAAGACATAGAAAAGTCATAGAACAGGGCAGTCCTACTATTTGTCTGATATATCATTACCACAGACCAAAGATTTACCCCCCTTAGTGACCAGGCCATTTTTTGTGATACGGCACTGCGTTCCTTTAACTGACACTTGCGCGGTCGTGCAACGCTGTATCCAAACAAAATTCACGTCCTTTTTCCCCACAAATAGAGATTTTTTTGGTGGTATTTCATCATCTCTGCAGTTTTTTTATTATTTGCGCTATAAAAAAAAAAGAGGGACAATGTTGGAAAAAAAACAATATTTTTTACCTTTTTCTATAATAAATATTCCCAAAAATGTTTTTTAAAAAACAAAGTTCTACATCAGTTTAGGCCGATATGTATTTTTCTACATATTTTTGGTAAAAAAAATCGCAATAAGCGTATATTGATTGGTTTGGGCAAAAGTTATATCATCTACAATCTATGGGTGAGATTTATGGCATTTTTATGGCTTTTTTTACTAGTAATGGCGGCGATCTGCGATTTTTTGCGGTACTGCGACATTGTGGCGTTCAGATCAGACACTTTTGACACATTTTTGGGGACCACTGACATTTATACAACAATCGGTGCTATAAAAAGGCCCTGATTACTGTGTAAATGTCACTGGCAGGGAAAGGGGTCAACACTAGGGGGCGATCAAGGGGTTAAATGTGTTCCCTCATGAGTGTTTCTTACTGTGGGGGGGATGGGACTGACTGGAGGAGAAGACAGATCGCTGTTCCTAATTACTACAGACAGCAGATGTGTCTCTTCTCCCGTCAGGACAGGGATTTGTTTGTTGACACAAATCCCCGTTCTGGCTCTTGTGCCCGCGATCGTGGGTGGCCCCGGTGGTGATCACACCCACCCACCATGCACATGGGGTCCCTCGCCGTGCACGCGCACCTACACCCGCTATGGCTCTTCAATGGGCCGACGTTCTAGTATGTTGTTTTGTGGTAATGAAGCACCTCGATGACGGAAATGTGGGGGAGCCGGTCGGCAACAAGTGGATAATTTATCCACAACAGTGAAATCAGTCTGTATATGTAGTAAGACATGCTTGTTATATCACTGGGGAGCCCCGGGGGGGGGGACATCAAGGATTTTATTTTTTATTTAAATCAGATTTTTTTGTATTTTTATCAAATGTATTTTAATAAAATGCTTTTGGAGTAGAAATCTATCTAAAATGAGTTTTCTTTTTAAGATACATTATGAATTTAGTTTATTCAGCATGAAATGGAGCTTAGTTATGTAGCACGAGGCTGTATATTCTGCAAGATTTACATTTGTGGAAAACTCACTCAATGAATCCAAGCTCTGCAAGCTGAGATAACATGCACTGCTGTAACAAGGGGTTCAATTCTGTGTTCCATTTATTCCTAGGTTCATTCATATATTTACCCTTCCAGATATGTGCTCAGTAAATGCAAAGGATTAAAACACACAACACAAAGAATGGAATACAAAGTTTTACTTGGCTTTGATTAAAGATGTATTACAGATGATATGATACGGGATAAATACAGAATATTCAATTCCAGGGGACCCCTCAACTTCTGAAAGTTCTGGAAGCCGATGGTCTGTTCAAAGCCCAGGAACATTCACATCCATGTCCTGGGAGAGGTCCACCGCTCTTCTCTATGGTCTGACCTTCTAAAGGCAAGAAAAAGCTGGTTTTATCCGGTACTAACAAAAGACTATCCATAATGGTCCCGAGACAATGTGACCCTCTGTGAGTGACCATCTGTGAGTGACCATCTGTGAGATCAGAAACATACATTTATATATATAAAGTAATCACCATAAAACCATGACTAATTCTCTTGTAATTCAATAACTAAAGTTATATTTGAATATAGACCCCGAACTACAACTGCATTGATGCATTCACACAATTTCACAGTAACCACGCAAATCTTTGCAAATCTATGTGCACTACAAACTGTATGATTGAATCAGTTCCAGCAAGAATGAGTCCTTACATTTAAAGAGCACCTGTCATTTCAGATCCATCATGGCAGCGCTCACCGGGCATCCACTCACCTGCTGTCACCACGTCCCTCACCTTGTTGTGTCACTGCCCCATCACCGGCTGTCCCATTAACCGGTTCCCAACCGGCTCTTGCAGATCTACTTGCGGCAGAATGGCTCCCCTGGGTGAAATCCCGTACAGGTAGGTCATTCTCTTTTTTGGCCACCAGAGGGCGCTCACGTGATGGCGTGCACAAGCGCCAGCACGGGGATTTGTGGTGGAGGGAGATTGGAGAGGTTTCTGGAACAGAGATGAAAGATGTTCATCTGGTTGGCAGTTTGTCTGTCATATCACACCGCAAATTTCTTCTGATAAACATTCAGGAGAGAAGGGACACAGGAAAAGATTCACATTAATACTTGTAATAGAAGGTTTCTTTTTCTTATGGACAATTTAGTGCTAATGCTGAATCTGAAAGACTTTGCCCATCAATGAGACTTGTGAGACATTTTCCGGAGTCTCTCCTGTCATTTATGAATGTAAAAGTTCTGTGAATACAAGTGTAATGGGTTGGAGGTCAGGGAAGGAATAGAACCTCTCCAATCCTTCACAACAAGAAATGGAAAATAGGTTTTTTTGTTGGAGGGAGGAATTGAAAAAAGGAAATCATGTTTTGAATGTGGGACATGAATTCATATGGTGCAGGTACCCGGGAGGTTGGCACTTCTGTATAATAAGGTGTCTGTTGGGAAGACTAGAGGGTGCCAGGTGACCCATCAATGGGGTGAACATTTCCTTGTAGGGGTGATGTCTCAATCTTAGCAGTCCTACAGAGAGGTTCTCCATTACTGGTTATGGGGGACCCCAGAGCTGGATATGGGGGAGATACGTCTGGTTGATGTCTCCCCTGAGAGGTTGGAACCTTGCACAGGTAATGCCAGTGACTACACACAGGAGCTCTGTTAGATAAAAGGAACATACGCTGGCTACCAGGGCACAATATACCTTCACCACATGGGGCTTCAACATCTCTCAATGGTTGATAAAAACCTGTTACCCTATATGTGCCGAGTCCGATTGTGTCAGATCTCTCCATAGGAATCAGCGGAACTCTGACAGGCCCCTCCCCCCACTCAGTAAGCAGAGCTAGACCTGTCATCCGTCGGCTCAGCGGAGATCAATGGATCGATTCCCTGCTGAGCTGGTGGACTCCGCTAAACAGATCCACTTCATGTAGAAGGGGCCTAACACTCCTCTGCCCCTAGACTGACAATGCTGCTGTCCAAAGGTGCCCCCAGTGATTATCCATTCAGAGTGGCGGCACTCTAAGTAAAGGTTCACACTTATGTGGTGTGGGAAACACAGAGATCTGTGTGCTTTTCCCACACTGCATGCAAATCGCACAACCCATGAGATCTGCAGAGAGTGTCAATACAAAGTCACCAACACCCCAAACACAGGTCACATAGACACTGCCTTTACCTGCATTGGATTGCATTGTACAAAACAATGGTGGGGTGTGGTGGGATGGGATGTGAAGTGGTGTGGTGGGATGGGATGGGATGTGGTGTGGTGGGATGGGATGTGGGGTGGGGGTGTGGTGGGATGGGATGTGAAGTGGTGTGGTGGGATGGGATGTGAAGTGGTGTGGTGGGATGGGGATGGGATGTAGTGGGGTGGGGGTGTGGTGGGATGGGATGGGATGGGGTGGGGGTGTGGTGGGATGGGATGTGATGTGGTGGGGTGTGGTGGGATGGGATGGGATGGGGTGTGGTGGGATGGGATGTGGTGGGATGGGATGTGATGTGATGTGGTGGGGTGTGGTGGGATGGGATGGGATGTGATGTGGTGGGATGGGATGGGATGTGGTGGGATGTGATGGGATGGGATGTGATGGGATGGGATGTGATGTGATGTGATGGGATGGGATGGGATGGGATGGGATGTGGTGTGATGGGATGTGATGTGATGTGATGGGATGTGATGTGATGTGGTGTGGTGGGGTGGGATGGGATGGGATGGGATGGGATGTGGTTGAGTGTGGCTCATAAAAGGTACATGCACTTCTTTGGTGTAATGTGGTGCGATTCACATGCAGTTCATAGTGCGGATTGAGGATTTTACAGGAGGGGTGTTACTGGCCAGATCAGGGAAAACAGAGGGGAAAAAGCCATAAAAAGAAAAGGAATGCAGCCGCCACATCCAATGATTAGAGCTGCACATAGGCGTGCCCACAGGGTGTGTCAGGTATGCCTGGGCACACCCTAATCACCCTGTGCTGTGCAGATTCCCCTTGCTGCTTGGCTGCAGAGAAAGGGACTGGGAAATCTCTGTCCTCAGTCCCTTTCTCTGTCTCAAATGTGAGACATCGGGGGTCTGTTTAGACACAAGATATTTCACCAAAGTACAAAATATATTACAGCGCACACATACAAGAATGACATTTCCTGCAAGGCTAGTTAAAAACACCTGAACATATTCCAAAAATACGGGGGGCTTGGTCACAATATATGGTCATATAGTGCTAAGCCCACTTACTGGGATAAAGTACCCCGAATTAGTGGGTCCTCCTCTAGTAATAGAATGGAAGATCCTTTGTCTCAACCATGGGAGCCGAACTCCTCTATGTGGGAGAACTGAAGGGGATACATCCTATACACTGGTGGCCACTAAATAAGAGGTAATGAGGAGGGGGAGGGGTGCTCCAACTTGAATTTAAAAGCATTTTAGGGTGTGCCCCCCAAATATGTTTTTGTATATTGTAATAGACCTTGACCAGGTTTTTGGGCTGGAGCACCCCTCCCCCTCCTCATTACCTCTTATTTAGTGGCCAGCAGTGTTTAGGATGTATCCCCTTCAGTTCTCCCACATAGAGGAGTTTGGCTCCCATGGTTGAGACAAAGGATCTTCCATTCTATTACTAGAGGAGGACCCACTAATTCGGGGTACTTTGTCGCAGTAAGTGGGCTTAGCACTATATGACCATATAATGTGACCAAACCCCCGGATTTTTGGAATATGTTCAGGTGTTTTTAACTAGCCCTGCAGGAAATGTCATTCTTGTATGTGTGCGCTGTAAAATATTTTGTACTGTTTGTAGGTCTTATAGCAGCACCATCTTGAATTTAAACACATTGTAGGTGTGCCCACAAATATGTTCTTGTATATTTCACCAAAGCCCCCCAATGGGCTCGTAAAAATTTGTAAAAAATATATAATAAAAAAACATTGTAAAACAAATAATGTAACAAAAAATAATAAAGAATAAAAATATGAATGACTGACACACAAACCTACTGACATTGTCCTCTGCTCTAGTGACACTGTCCATTGTCCTACTGATCTATCTATCTATCTATCTATCTATCTATCTATGAATATTTGCTATCATCTGGAGACTTGTGTCCTGAGTAGGGATGAGCCGAACACCCCCCGGTTCGGTTCGCACCAGAACCCGCGAACGGACCGAAAGTTCGCACGAACGTTAGAACCTCATTGACATCTATGGGACTCAAACGTTCGAAATCAAAAGTGCTCATTTTAAAGGCTAATTTGCATGGTATTGTCCTAAAAAGGGTTTGGGGACCCGGGTCCTACCCCAGGGGACATATATCAATGCAAAAAAAACTTTTAAAAACGGCCGTTTTTTCGGGAGCAGTGATTTTAATGATGCTTAAAGTAAAAAAAAAAAAAGTGAAATATTCCTTTAAATATCGTACCTGGGGGGTGTCTATAGTATGCCTGTAAAGTGACGCGTGTTTCCCATGTTTAGAACAGTCCCTGCACCAAATGTCATTTTTAAAGGAAAAAATCTCATTTAAAACTGCTTGCGGCTTTAATGTAATGTCGGGTCCTGGCAATATGGATGAAAATCAGTGAGACAAACGGCATGGGTACCCCCCAGTCCATTACCAGGCCCTTTGGGTCTTGTATGGATATTAAGGGGAACCCCACACCCAAATTAAAATGAGGAAAGGTGTGGGGCCACCAGGCCCTATATACTCTGAACAGCAGTATACAGGCGGTGCAAACAAGACAGGGACTGTAGGTTTGTTGTTAAGTAGAATCTGTTTGTAATTTCGAACATTTTTAACGTGTTTAGCTCCAGCCAAAAAATCTTTTTTAAGCTTTTTGGAAAACATAGGGAAGGGTTATCACCCCTGTGACATTTGTTTTGCTGTCTTTCCTCCTCTTCAGAAGATTTCACCTCACTTTTTTGTCCCAATGAAAAATGTTTTTTGAAAATTTGGATTTTTTTGTGGAACAAGGATTGGAAAGCATCAGTGGAAAGGAGAAATTGTTTTCCCATATTAACTCTTACAGGAGAGAATTTCCCTTCCTAGGGGTAGATTTCATCTCACTTCCTGTTGTCTCCCTCCATTTGCAAGTAGGAGTCGTTTGTAAGTTAGATGTTTGAAAGTAGGGTCCTGCCCTATATACTCAGCAGAAATTTGGGCCTTAGGTGTTGCTGTGGCCACAACACTGTAAGCCCTCACACGGCCCTGCTGTGAAATATTAGATCAAGAATTGTAATTACATGCCCCTGTTGAACAGGAGCTGAATAATTAGGCCTTAGGCACTGGTGCTGGTGCCACAACACTGCAACCCCTCACAGACACTCTAGTTGGAACGCAGGAACGAGCCCTGCTGCAAAGTATTGCATCAAAAATTGTAATTACACGCCCCTGTTAGACAGGGGCAGAAAAATTGGGCCTTAGGCACTGGTGCTGGTGCCACAACACTGCAACACCTCACAGACACTCTAGTTGGAACGCAGGAACGAGCCCTGCTGCAAAGTATTGCATCAAAAATTGTAATTACACGCCCCTGTTAGACAGGGGCAGAAAAATTGGGCCTTAGGCACTGGTGCTGGTGCCACAACACTGCAACCCCTCACAGACACTCTAGTTGGAATGCAGGAACGAGCCCTGCTGCAAAGTATTGCATCAAAAATTGTAATTACACGCCCCTGTTAGACAGGGGCAGAAAAATTGGGCCTTAGGCACTGGTGCTGGTGCCACAACACTGCAACCCCTCACAGACACTCTAGTTGGAATGCAGGAACGAGCCCTGCTGCAAAGTATTACATCAAAAATTGTAATTACACGCCCCTGTTAAACAGGGGCTGAAAAATTGTGCCTTAGGCACTGGTGGTGGCGCCCAGAACCAAAAATGTTCTTACAAGCTATCAGCGTGATGATTGAGGAGGAAGAGGATAATTACTCAGGGATAGTCACTCAGCATCAGCATAGGCAGTCTTTGAAGGGATCTGAGATTTCAAAAAAATTATTCAGTTACATCAGCATCAGGTGCTTGGTAGCTGGTGGTGATCCAAGACTGATTCATTTTTATGAAGGTCAGCCGATCGACTGAGTCGGTGGACAGACGCACCCTGTGATCGGTTACCACGCCTCCAGCAGCACTGAATGTGCGTTCCGAAAGAACGCTGGATGCAGGACAGGCCAGTAGCTCAATTGCATACTGTGCAAACTCTGGCCAGTGATCCATTCTCAAGACCCAGTAACCCAGAGGATTTTCAGTGGGAAAGGTGTCCAAGTCTGATCTTGCCCCTAGGTATTCCTGCACCATGTAAAACAGACGCTGGCGATGGTTGCTGGAACCGATCATACCTTGGGGCTGCGGACCAAAAAATTGTCTGAACGCATCGGTCAGACGGCCACCTTCTCCACCGCTCCTTCTTTGACTGACCGAAGCCTCAGCAACACGTTGTCCAGAAACAGGAGTTTGTAACCTCCCAGTCTCTGGGAACGCATTGCACAGACCTTTCTGCAAGGCCTCCCGAAGATGTTTCATCCTCTGCTCCCTCTGCGATGGCAAGATAAGGTCCGCAACCTTACCACCCTTGTAACGTGGATCAAGGAGGGTTGCCAGCCAGTATTGGTCCTTCTCCTTGATACCACGAATACGAGGATCCTTACGCAGGCTTTGCAGGATCAGGGAGGCCATGCAGCGTAGGTTTGCTGAGGCATTCGGTCCGGAGTCCTCTGGGTCACTAAGGACGACAACGTCCGTAGCCACCTCCTCCCAGCCACGTACAAGTCCATGTGTTTCTTGGGACTGATCCCTTAAAGACTGCTGCTGATGCTGAGTGCCAGGCTCCACCTCCATACTGACACAATCTTCCTCCTCCTCCTCCTCGTCCTCGTCCTCTTCCTGTGTGATCGGCGGGCACGCAGGAACACTGTCTGGATAAAGGGGGCCTTGAGAGCTAAGGAAGTCCTCCTCTTCCTGCCTCTGTTCTGCCTCAAGTGCCCTGTCCATTATTCCATGCAGCGTGTGCTCCAACAGGTGGACAAGGGGGACAGTGTCACTGATGCATGCACTGTCACTGCTCACCATCCTCGTGGCCTCCTCGAATGGTGACAGGACAGTGCATGCATCCCTGATCATGGCCCACTGGCGTGGGGAAAAAAAACCAAGCTCCCCTGACCCTGTCCTGGTGCCATAGTCGCACAGGTACTCATTGATGGCCCTCTGCTGCGTGTGCAGCCGCTGCAGCATGGCCAACGTTGAGTTCCACCTGGTGGGCATGTCACAGATTAGGCGGTTCTTGGGCAGGTTAAACTCCTTTTGGAGGTCTGTCAGCCGAGCACTGGCATTATATGACCGGCGGAAATGCACACAGACTTTCCTGGCCTGCCTCAGGACATCCTGTAAGCCCGGGTACCTGCCCAAGAACCGCTGCACCACCAAGTTAAGGACGTGAGCCAAACAGGGCACATGGGTCATTTGTCCCTGTCGGAGGGCAGAGAGGAGGTTGGTGCCATTGTCGCAAACCACCATTCCTGCCTTAAGTTGGCGTGGCATCAACCACCTCTGAACCTGCCCCTGCAGGGCTGACAGAACCTCTGCCCCAGTGTGGCTCCTGTCCCCCAAGCACACCAGCTCAAGCACCACATGGCATCTTTTGGCCTGCGTACTTGCGTAGCCCCTTGAACGCCTACGGAGCACCGCTGGTTCCGAGGAAGAGGCCATGGAGGAAGAAGAAGAGGAGGGGGTGGAGGAGAGAGGTGTGTCACAATCAGCATTTTGGAGGCGTGGTGGCAGAACAACCTCCAACACTACTGCACCTTGTCCTGCATCCTTCCCAGCTGCCAGCAGAGTCACCCAATGCGCCGTGAAACTTAGGTAACGTCCCTGTCCATGCCTGCTGGACCATGAGTCAGCGGTAATATGCACCTTACCGCTGACCGCCCTGTCCAGCGAGGCATGGACATTGCCTTCCACATGCCGGTAGAGAGCCGGAATCGCCTTCCGTGAGAAAAAGTGGCGTTTGGGTACCTGCCACTGAGGAACCGCACATTCCACAAACTCACGGAAGGGGGCAGAGTCTACCAACTGAAAAGGCAGCAGTTGAAGTGCTAGCAATTTTGCCAAGCTAGCATTCAACCGCTGGGCATGTGGATGGCTGGGAGCAAACTTCTTTCGGCGGTGCAGCAGCTGGGGCAGGGAAATTTGCCTGGTACAATCTGACGTCGGTGTACCAAAAGCAGATTGCCCACAAGTACTTGGCTGTGACACACCTAATTCTACACCTTCATTCCTCTCACTGCAGGTCTCAGAGAGGACTGAAGGTCTAGTGGGGTTGGAAATCTCAGCTGATGAGGAGCAAGGAGAGATCCTCTTTGTTCTTTGGTGTGGGTCTTTTAGATACGCTTGCCAACGAACTGCATGGCAGGTCAACATATGTCTGGTCAAGCATGTGGTACCCAAGCGGGAGATATTTTGGCCACGCGAGATACGCTTGAGACATATGTTGCAAATAGCAGCGGTGCGATCTGATGCACTCGTCTCAAAAAAGGCCCACACCAAAGAACTTTTTGAATAACGCGCAGAGACTGCAGCGCCCTGCACATGTGGAGCTTTGGGGTGTGATGCAGTCAATGTGTTGCCCTTAGGCTGGCCCCTGGAGGGCATCCTGCCTCGTTGGTGATGTGCTGCCGCCTCCTCCTCCTCCTCCTCCTCCTCCTCCTCCTCCTCCTCCTCTCTCCTATCAGGCACCCACGTTGAGTCAGTGACCTCATCATCCCCTCCCTCCTCATCACTGGAGCAAACCTGGCAGTATGCTGCAGCAGGGGGAGCATGACTGCCAGATTGCTGTCCTTCTTGGGCACCCCCTCTGTCCGCGCTCATGTTACTGCCTTCATCGAGCTCAGTATCGTCATCAGAGCCTTCCAAACGCTGGGCATCCTCCTGGAGCATGTACCCAACACTGTGGTCAAACAGTTCGAGGGAATCCTCATGAGGACATGGTGGAGCTAGGGAAGGAGTCACTGATGACATTGAGCTGAGGGAAGAGGCCGCTGCTTTGCCAGACAAAGCACCCTGGGCATGGGTGAGAGAGGATGAGGAGGATGAGGACGGCTTGGTCATCCACTCGACCAAGTCTTCCGCATGTTGCGGCTCAACATGGCCAGCTGCCGAAAAAAAGGCCAAGCGTGTCCCATGGCCACGTGCTGATGAGGATGCACCGTCTCCACGACCAGCACTAGACACAGAGCCTGCTTGCCCTCTCTTATTGGCTTGTGACTGTCTGCCTCTCCTTCTTGGCCTTCCAGACATACTAATGGCCTGTAGCTGCACTAAGCTGGGATAGAACACCTGTAATTTTCTTCAAGTAGCTTTATATACTGTAACCAGACAAGCCTGCCTGTCAGTAGGAAGATAACAGGAACGGATCTAGCTGAACACTGTGAGCAGGACGCACTGTACTAAATGTAAATAGTCTAGCTGCCTGACCGTGGTACTAATAGGATCAAATAGAACACCTGTAATTTTCTTCAGGTAGCTTTATATACTGTAACCAGACAAGCCTGCCTGTCAGTAGGAAGATAACAGGAACGGATCTAGCTGTACACTGTGAGCAGGACGCACTGTACTAAATGTAAATAGTCTAGCTGCCTGACCGTGGTACTAATAGGATCAAATAGAACACCTGTAATTTTCTTCAGGTAGCTTTATATACTGTAACCAGACAAGCCTGCCTGTCAGTAGGAAGATAACAGGAACGGATCTAGCTGTACACTGTGAGCAGGACGCACTGTACTAAATGTAAATAGTCTAGCTGCCTGACCGTGGTACTAATAGGATCAAATAGAACACCTGTAATTTTCTTCAGGTAGCTTTATATACTGTAACCAGACAAGCCTGCCTGTCAGTAGGAAGATAACAGGAACGGATCTAGCTGAACACTGTGAGCAGGACGCACTGTACTAAATGTAAATAGTCTAGCTGCCTGACCGTGGTACTAATAGGATCAAATAGAACACCTGTAATTTTCTTCAGGTAGCTTTATATACTGTAACCAGACAAGCCTGCCGGTCAGTAGGAATTTAACAGGAACGGATCTAGCTGAACACTGTGAGCAGGACGCACTGCACTAAATGTAAATAGCAGGAACGGATCTAGCTGAACACTGTGAGCAGGACGCACTGCACTAAATGTAAATAGTCTAGAAGATAACAGGAACGGATCTAGCTGAACACTGTGAGCAGGACGCACTGCATTAAATGTAAATAGTCTAGATAGAAGATAACAGGAACGGATCTAGCTAAACTGAATACAGTGTATATATATATATGCAACACCTGGGATGCATATATATACACAATACACTGTAAGTGCAGCTAACTGACTGACTGTTCTGCCTAATCTATCTAACTCAAATCAAATGACACTGTCTCTCTCTCTCTCTATCTCTCAGCACACCGGAACACACACTACACAGGGCCGCCGTGCAGGCGGCCTTATATAGTGTGGGGTGTGTACTAAATGCCCTGAGCCGTAATTGGCCAAAGCCACCCTGGCTTTGGCCAATTACAGCTCTCTCTACTGACAGCGCTGTGATTGGCCAAGCATGCGGGTCATAGTGCATGCTTGGCCAATCATCAGCCAGCAATGCACTGCGATGCCGCAGTGAATTATGGGCCGTGACGCGCCACACGAATTTAGCGCGAACGGCCCATAACGTTCGCAATTCGGCGAACGATCGAACAGCCGATGTTCGAGTCGAACATGGGTTCGACTCGAACACGAAGCTCATCCCTAATTACTTGCATTTATTCACGGATGGGTTTTGAATGAACTTTTCAGAGAACCCTTCAGTAATTAGCAACAGTTAAGGCAATCCAGCCTTACCCTCACCTGTCCAATTTTGGAATTACAGCACTCCGCTCCCATGAAGATAATAGCTAAGTACGGCAATAATAGAGATTAAAGAGGATCTGAACTTAGAGCAATCCCTTACATACCTATACTTTTTTTTTTTTTTTCCCCTTCATGGATCAGCTCAAAGAGGACTCCCCATTGTAACTTAGAGGACCCAGCACGATCTAAGACAATTTAGCAATACAATCGTTTTTTTACCGCCCCAATTACCGCCCCCCACTCTTTCCACCAAAACCCCGGCCAACTCAGTGAACATAAATTATATCCCCCGGGGATCACTACTGCTCAGCCCCCCGTAACTAACTAAAGAATTGGCTATGATCCAATAATAATCATTTAAAATTAAAACATAGAGGCGATTGGCCCACTGGGATTGCCGATCAGTAGTGGTAAACTTCAGGTGCCTGCATTATATGTCTTTTGTTGATTGTTCTTTGTGAGTATTGTCTGTCGGATGTCAGTCACTTGCAACATAGTTAAAGTGTCAGTATAGTTTTGAATAACATATTGTTAGAAGATACTTTTGTATGAGCTTTTAAGGAAGCAACTTGACTGTTTTTTAAATCAATAATTTGGGTGTATATCACCATAATAAAATGTGTTACTAAACTTTTTTATATAAGTGTGTAGAGTGCCCTTTCTGACCAGAAGTAGCTGTCTATTCTGTCCCTGGGAGGCCCATCTCATAGACCCCCCCAGGGATAGAATTTTCATTTTATATGTATATACACAATACACTGTAAGTGCAGCTAACTCACTGACTGTTCTGCCTAATCTATCTAACTCAAATGAAATGACACTGTCTCTCTGTCTATCTATCTATCTCTCTTTCAACACCTGAACACACACTACACAGGGCCGCCGTACAGGCGGCCTTATATAGTGTGGGGCGTGTTCTAAACCCCCTGAGCCATAATTGGCCAAAGCCACCCTGGCTTTGGCCAATTACAGCTCTCTCTACCGACGGCACTGTGATTGGTCAAGCATGCGGGTCATAGTGCATGCTTGGCCAATCATCAGCCAGCAATGCACTGCGATGCCGCAGTGAATTATGGGCTGTGACGCGCCACACGAATTTGGCACGAACGGCCCATAAAGTTCGGAATTCAGCGAATGACCAAACAGCCGATGTTCGACTCGAACACGAAGCTCATCCCTAGTGATCGTCTGTATGCAAGACAAGTCCGTCGGAAAAAGAAACATGGATTTTGTTGTGGGAAAATCTTATCGTTTGTACCGGGCATTACTGTACAATCCACTTTAGATCTACCAAATCTATAGAATATGAGGCCCCACCTAAACTAGACAACCAATCACTATACAATCAGCTGTGCCCTTCCACTACATACTTGTTGATGGATCTGATGGAGATTGTACCATGTATGGTGAGTTTTATGGATGGCTTTGATGTCCTGTAAATGTGTTTCTATGGCTCATTCCAGACATTTCTGCTCCTTGTTCTCCTAGACATCTGATTGGACCATGAAGAATCTATATCCTGTACACATTCATCAATAGACAAGTAAAAACATGTACAAATATCTCACAATATTCCTCCCTACAGCTAAACAGCTGAGATTGTATAACAGAGATAGGAATGTAGATGATCTGTGTGTACGGCTTTCTGTGTGATCAGTGGCGGTCTGGGCATTAAGGGTACACGGGTGCTGCCCCCTCTCTCCTGCCACCCCTCTATCACCAATACATAGACTCATGCATTGCATCAACCTATCTATGGTCGCCACTGCCACCCTCTATTCAAGGGGCATGGACACTTTTCAGGCGCAGGGCACTTGAATTATAGCGGAGGGGGGTGATTTTAAAGCTCCTGATTAGAGGTGGGGATATATTGTCTAGAGGGATGAGGATGATGATGGGTGGAGGTGGGGATATATTGTGGAGAGGGATGGGGATGATGATGATGGGCGGAGGTGGGGATAAATTGTGGAGAGGGATGGGGATGATGATGGGTGGAGGTGGGGATATATTGTGGAGAGGGATGGGGATGATGATGGGTGGAGGTGGGGATATATTGTGGAGAGGGATGAGGATAATGATGGGTGGAGGTGGGGATATATTGTGGAGAGGGATGAGGATGATGATGGGCTGAGGTTAGGATATATTGTGGAGAGGGATGAGGATAATGATGGGCGGAGGTGGGGATATATTGTGGAGAGGGATGGGGATGATGATGGTGGGTGAAGGTGAGGATATATTGTGGAGAGGGATGAGGATGATGATGGGCGGAGGTGGGGATATATTGTGGAGAGAGATGAGGATGATGATGGGTGGAGGTGGGGATATATTGTGGAGAGGGATGAGGATGATGATGGGCGGAGGTGGGGATATATTGTGGAGAGGGATGAGGATGATGATGAGGAGCGGAGGTGGGATATATTGTGGAGAGGGATGAGGATGATGAGGGGCGGAGGTGGGATATATTGTGGAGAGGGATGAGGATGATGATGGGCGGAGGTGGGGATATATTGTGGAGAGGGATGAGGATGATGCTGGGTGGAGGTGGGGATATATTGTGGAGAGGGATGGGGATGATGATGGGCGGAGGTGGGGATATATTGTGGAGAGGGATGGGGATGATGATGGGTGAAGGTGCGGATATATTGTGGAGATGGATGAGGATGATGATGGGCAGAGGTGGGGATATATTGTGGAGAGGGATGAGGATAATGATGGGCAGAGGTGGGGATATATTGTGGAGAGGGATGAGGATGATGCTGGGTGGAGGTGGGGATATATTGTGGAGAGGGATGGGGATGATGATGGGCGGAGGTGGGGATATATTGTGGAGAGGGATGGGGATGATGATGGGTGAAGGTGCGGATATATTGTGGAGAGGGATGATGATGATGATGGGTGGAGGTGGGGATATATTGTGGAGAGGGATGAGGATGATGATGGGCGGAGGTGGGGATATATTGTGGAGAGGGATGAGGATGATGATGGGTGAAGGTGCGGATATATTGTGGAGATGGATGAGGATGATGATGGGCGGAGGTGGGGATATATTGTGGAGAGGGATGGGGATGATTCTGGGCAGAGGTGGGGATATATTGTGGAGAGGGATGAGAATGGTGATGGGCGGAGGTGAGGATATATTGTGGAGAGGGATGAGGATAATGATGGGCAGAGGTGGGGATATATTGTGGAGAGGGATGAGGATGATGATGGGCGGAGGTGGGGATATATTGTGGAGAGGGATGAGGATAATGATGGGCAGAGGTGGGGATATATTGTGGAGAGGGATGAGGATGATGATGGGCGGAGGTGGGGATATATTGTGGAGAGGGATGAGGATGATGATTGGCGGGGTTGGGGATATATTGTGGAGAGGGATGGGGATGATGATGGGCGGAGGTGGGGATATATTGTGGAGAGGGATGAGGATGATGATGGGCGGAGGTGGGGATATATTGTGGAGAGGGATGAGGATGATGATGGGCGGATGTGTGGATATATTGTGGAGAGGGATGAGGATGATGATGGGTGGAGGTGGGGATATATTGTGGAGAGGGATGGGGATGATGATGGCTCAGAGGTGGGGATATATTGTAGAGAGGGATGGGGATGATGATGGGTGGAGGTGGGGATATATTGTGGAGAGGGATGAGGATGATGATGAGGGGCGGAGGTGGGATATATTGTGGAGAGGGATGAGGATGATGAGGGGCGGAGGTGGGATATATTGTGGAGAGGGATGAGGATGATGAGGGGCGGAGGTGGGGATATATTGTGGAGAGGGATGGGGATGATGATGGACGGAGGTGTGGATATATTGTGGAGAGGGATGGGGATGATGATGGGCGGAGGTGGGGATATATTGTGGAGAGGGATGGGGATGATGATGGGCGGAGTTGGGGATATATTGTGGAGAGGGATGAGGATGATGGGCAGAGGTGGGGATATATTATGGAGAGGGATGAGGATGATGATGGGCGGAGGTTGGGATATATTGTGGAGAGGGATGAGGATGATGATGGGCGGAGGTGGGGATATATTGTGGAGAGGGATGAGGATGATGATGGGCGGGGTTGGGGATATATTGTGGAGAGGGATGGGGATGATGATGGGCGGAGGTGGGAATATATTGTGGAGAGGGATGAGGATGATGATTGGCGGGGTTGGGGATATATTGTGGAGAGGGATGGGGATGATGATGGGCGGAGGTGGGGATATATTGTGGAGAGGGATGAGGATGATGATGGGCGGAGGTGGGGATATATTGTGGAGAGGGATGAGGATGATGATGGGCGGATGTGTGGATATATTGTGGAGAGGGATGAGGATGATGATGGGTGGAGGTGGGGATATATTGTGGAGAGGGATGGGGATGATGATGGCTCAGAGGTGGGGATATATTGTAGAGAGGGATGGGGATGATGATGGGTGGAGGTGGGGATATATTGTGGAGAGGGATGAGGATGATGATGAGGGGCGGAGGTGGGATATATTGTGGAGAGGGATGAGGATGATGAGGGGCGGAGGTGGGGATATATTGTGGAGAGGGATAAGGATGATGATGGGTGGAGGTGGGGATATATTGTGGAGAGGGATGAGGATGATGAGGGGCGGAGGTGGGGATATATTGTGGAGAGGGATGGGGATGATGATGGACGGAGGTGTGGATATATTGTGGAGAGGGATGGGGATGATGATGGGCGGAGGTGGGGATATATTGTGGAGAGGGATGGGGATGATGATGGGCGGAGTTGGGGATATATTGTGGAGAGGGATGGGGATGATGATGGGCGGAGTTGGGGATATATTGTGGAGAGGGATGAGGATGATGGGCAGAGGTGGGGATATATTATGGAGAGGGATGAGGATGATGATGGGCGGAGGTGGGAATATATTGTGGAGAGGGATGAGGATAATGATGGGTGGAGGTGGGGATATATTGTGGAGAGGGATGGGGATGATGATGGGCGGAGGTGGGGATATATTTTGGAGAGGGATGGGGATGATGATGGGCGGAGGTGGGGATATATTGAGGAGAGGGATGAGGGTGATGATGGGCGGAGTTGGGGATATATTGTGGAGAGGGATGAGGATGATGATGGGCGGAGGTGGGGATATATTGAGGAGAGGGATGAGGGTGATGATGGGCGGAGTTGGGGATATATTGTGGAGAGGGATGAGGATAATGATGGGTGGAGGTGGGGATATATTGTGGAGAGGGATGGGGATGATGATGGGCGGAGGTGGGGATATATTGTGGAGAGGGATGAGGATGATGGGCAGAGGTGGGGATATATTATGGAGAGGGATGAGGATGATGATGGGCGGAGGTGGGGATATATTGTGGAGAGGGATGAGGATGATGATGGGTGGAGGTGGGGATATATTGTGGAGAGGGATGAGGATGATGATGGGCGGAGGTGGGGATATATTGTGGAGAGGGATGAGGATGATGATGGGTGGAGGTGGGGATATATTGTGGAGAGGGATGATGATGGGCGGAGGTGGGATAAATTGTGAAGAGGGATGAAGATGACGCTGGGTGGGGATGAGTTATATAGTGCAGAGTCTCTCCACAATGCCAGTCAAACATGTCAGCTCATCATCTTCCGGTGTCTGTGTTCCATCTATTGGATTAGGTGAGGGACTAATGAGGGGGCACAGCAGTATACACTATTTTTCGGTGACCCTCCACGCCGCTCTCTCCTATCTGCATACACCTGAGAGGGCTGGATTCACATTCCAGGCTAAGATGCTGACCACACCCCCTGCTGTAGTACCGGCCAATGTGCTTGCAACCTAGCAGCAGCAACTAGCAGGCTCCGCCTCAGCAGGGATGGAAGCAGATCGAGTTCCGGGGGGGCCGGGGGGTGCTAGTGAAAGAAGGTGGTGGTGGAGGGGTCCAGGCTGAGTCTTGTATTCTCTATTGTTCTCTTTTGTGGGTGTCGCCCGGGCCAGCGGCCGCCTGCAGATCACATGACAATTTCTTTTCATGTGAGGGGAGGTGGAGAGCGGGTCCGGCGCTGGGCCCCTTGAAATGCATGGACCCCTTACAAGAGTACTGCCTCTACCCCCTGATGGCGGCCCTGTCTGCAGGTACCGCAGACTCCATGTCCACCGACACCCGCCGATCGTTCAGCACAGAGGCCGAATGTGAGCTGTCAGTAGAGGAGACATGGATCCTGTGTTCCTGCAAAGTGAGGATCAATGCCTTCCCCTAGTAAAAGCACCTCCCCCACACTACACAAACACACCAGATAGGCACACAGTTATACCCCTTGATTGTCTCTGATGTTTAACCCCTTCCCAGCCAGTGTCATTAGTACAGTGACAGTGCATATTTTTAGCACTGATCACTGTATTCGTGTCACTGGTCCCCAAAAAAGTGTCAGCTAGTGTCCGATTGTCCGCCACAATATCACAGTCCCACTATAAGTCATTGATTGCCACCATTACTAGTAAAAAAATGAAAAAAAAAATATATCCCATAGTTTGTAGACGCTATAACTTTTGCGCAAATCAATCAATATATGCTTATTGGGTCATTTTTAACTAAACACATGAAATCTGATTTTGATTTTTTTTATTGGAATGTTTTTTAGCAGAAAGTAAAAACTAGTTTTTTTTTCAAAATTGTCGGTCTTTTTTTGTCTATGGAGCAAAAAAATGAAAACAGCGATCAAATCCCACCAAAAGAAAGCTCCATTTGTGAGAAAGAAAGGCAAAAATGTTCTCTGAGTACAGCGTTGCACGACCGCGCAATTGTCAGTTAAAGTAACACAGCGCCGTATTGCTAAAAATGGCCTGGTCATGAAGGGGGGTAAAACCTTCTGAAGGTGAAGTGGTAAAGCCGTAGATGGCACTTTGTGAATGGAGCCCGCTGTCCCCCAATATAACAGACACATGGCTCCATTCACATTGGGATAAGGATCTTTCTCTGTCAGGTGTGTAGGGGGTCCGGACCTGACGGCGGGGGGATCACACACAATCCGGGGGCTGCAGATATCAGGATTGGGTGTAAATCTGACTGGCAGCCTCCGGCCTATCAGGTGAAAGCATTCGAGTGTCAGCGCTCCCGCCCGATCGCTCGCACACACCCCCGATACTGGCTCCACCCCCCGCGTCACTGTGCTCCGCCATGCTTTCCGGCCTCTGCTTGCCCATTTGTGGGCCCGGGAGCTACATGGCGGGGGGAGGGGAAGGAGAAGAGCGGAAACACGCCCACTCTCCTCCCCTTCTGACCCAGGAAGTGATGACTATGATGTCACTTCCGGGTCAGCCTCTCGGTGTCCCTGGCTAGCTCAGCCAGTAAGTAATGCGATCTCCATCACAAAACATTCAGAGGAGCCCAGAGGAGACATTGGGGGGACTTCTAGACCCGGCATGTCTCTATAAAGAGAACCTGTCACCTAAAAATCAGAACATTGGGGACTTTTGTCCAATGTGATGAAAGAAACGTTAAGTCAAAAAAATTTGTTTTTTTTTTGCAAAACAAGTAAAGTTATACCCAAGCATATAAAATCCCCCAAATGTTGCTGCTTCCCCCACATATATGAATGTAAGCTCATGTGTCGGGGGTGCTTATGCATGGAAATGTTGATTACGATACACATGTTACATATCGCCGCGCACGCCGGAGTGAGAGCAATAATTCTAACACAAGACCAACTCCATAACACTAAACTGATCACCTATAGGGGGCTTTTAAAAAAAAAACTGACAGCTCCAGTCAGAGCCGCTGTACTAACTATGCAATGTTAGTACAGCGATCTCCCCGCTGAGCTGTTGTGTTCTGACAGGGGGATGCCCCTCCCCCACCAGAACACTCCGATCAGCAATCTCCTTATTGGCTGATCGAGAGTCATCTGCTTCTCCAGACTTTCCAATTGGCCAGCTTCTGTCGGACAGACTGACATACACATGGGCCCAATGTCTCCCAACAATCATGCCGTGTGTACCCGGCTATACCCTCAGAGGCTGCTGTCAGATCTGGTCAGCACTGGGGAGAGCCGGCTTCTATATACAGTTGTACTGACTGATCTGCATTTTTCAGGGTTCGCTTACCAGACCCCCTATTTGCAGTTTCTGCTGCCAGTGTGGGGAGGAGGGGGCCGGGGGGGTCAGATAACAGAAGAAATATGTGGGAGGTGGGAAGACAGATAAACACCCCCTGCAATGTCCTGAGCTGTCAGTGCAACACACGGCCGATTGTTGGGAGACATTGGACACATGTGTATGTCAGTCTGTCCGACAGAAGCTGGCCAATCGGAAAGTCTGGAGAAGAAGCAGATGACTCCCGATCAGCCAATGGCGGAGATCGCTGATCAGAGTATTCTGGTGGGGGAGGGGCGCCCCTCTGTCAGAACACAACAGCTCAGCGGGGGAGATCGCTGTACTAACATTGCATAGTTAGTACAGCGGCTCTGACCGGAGCTGTCAGATTTTTTCCATACAATGCACTGGGTTGAATAAATAAACCTTGTAGTGTGCACCCGGATTATGAATGGCTTTGAATACATTCACACCCATTGATTATATAGAAATGGATTGGAAGGTACATAAAGCTATTCATATACTGGGAATGGAGAACATCGGCTTCATGTCCTCGGGTGTAACTTTCATTTCTTACAATAAAAAGAAACTTTATTTTTTTCATTACATAGGGGACAGAGAGTATGTGATGATTTTTTGGTGACAGATCCTCTTTATGGAGACATGCCGCCTCCCCTGTGCTCCATTGAAGGGAATGCCGGGCAGATTGTACATCCCGCCATCGATGGGCAGGAAATCTGTTATTGGGGACCCGGAAGTGACATCAGACATGTGTCTTCTGGGTCAGGACAAGAAGGGGAGGAGAGCGGATGTGTACAGACCCTCCTCCCTCCCCTCTACCTGGCCACACCCACTATGCCGATCCCGGGCCTGCAGATAGGTAAGCAGAGCCTGGGATACATAGTGGGGGATGGGCATGCACGGGGGAGGGGCAGGCATTTTATCGGGATGTGTGAAAGCAGCAAAGCCCCCCAAATGCTTCCACCTGACAAGCCCTGATGGATAAATGTTAAAAAAATGACCCGCCCAGTGGCCAGAACTGCAAGTCCCGGCTGTCAGGCGATAAGAATTGCACATCCCTGTAGAGGTAAATGTACTCTTCTGTCTGGTTACATCAGACTACCTCTGATCCATCACATTCCTTAGTAAAGGTTACACAAAAACACTGGCTAGGCACACATGTAACCCTTTGATTATCCCTGATGTTTAACTCCTTCTCAGTCAGTATCATTAGTACAGTGACAGTGTATATTTTTAGCACTGATCACTGTATTAGTGTCACTGGTCCCCACAAAGTGTCAGTTAGGTGTCTGATTGTCCGTCCCAATATCAAAGTCTGTCTATAAGTCGGTGATCTCTGCCATTACTAGTATAAAAATAAGAAATAAATATTCCACTATACTGTATATCCCGAGGTTTGTAGACACCATACGTTTTGCATAAACCAATCAAGATGCTCTTCTTGGGGTTTTTTTACTGAAAATATGTAGCAGAAAACATATCGGCCTCAATTGATGAAGACATTTTATTTTTTTACATTCTTTAATTTGATGTTTTATAGCAGAAAATAAAAATATATATTTATTTTTTTCAATTTTTTTTTTATTTGTTTATAGCGCAAAAAAAAAACCGCAGCGGTGATCAAATACCACCAAAAGAAAAGCTCTATTTGTTAGAAAAAAAGGACATTGATTTTATTTGTGTTCCGTGTCGCACGACCGCGCAATTGTCAGTTAAAGTAGCAGAGTGCCATATTGCCAAAAATGGCCTGGTCATGAAGGGGGGTAAATCTTCTGGGGCTGAAGTGGTTAAACCCAAAAGCAAACATTTATTATATTGCATCTTACCAATTCTTAAATGTGATGGCTGCATTTGTTTTCTTTTTAGGTTTTCTTTTTTCTATTTTCATCTGCTGATCCTGCCAGTAAGTCTGTTGTTTTTCAAAAGAACAAGCTGTCCTGCAGATCTAGCAGTTAGAGACAAACCAATACCACTGACAAGAGTGATTACAATGATTGGCCTTCATCCCAAAAGAAAAATAAATGATCTGCTGGTGCTGCTTTCAAATCTGGAGTTTGGCTTCAATTTGTTAGTGTAGCTAAATCTGCTAGTCCATTTAAGGCCCCTTTCACATGACAAGCCCGCTGGGATCCTCCTGTCTGTTTTTCAGGCAGATCTGAGTGGGCCGTCCATTGACTCCTATGGGGAGACGGATGTCAGCGGAGATGTGTTCGCCTTCCGATTCGCTGGAATCAGACATATGGCGATACGTTCGCTCATCCCTCTGGCGGATTGGATGAGATCTGATGGACATGCTGTCCCTTTTTGTCAGATCTCTCCATAGGAATCAGCGGCACTCTGACAGGCCCCTCCCCCGCTCAGTGATCAGAGACGGACCTGTCATCCGCCGGCTCATCAGAGATCAATGGATCGATTCCCTGCTGAGCTGGTGGACTCCGCTAAACAGATCCACTTCATGTGGAAGGGGCCTAACACTCCTCTCCCCCTAGACTGACAATGCTGCTGTCCAAAGGTGCCCCCTGTGCTCCTTCATTCAGAGTGGTGGCACTCTAAGTAAAGGTTCACACTTATGTGGTGTGGGAAACACAGAGATCTGTGTGCTTTTCCCACACCGCATGCAAATCACACAACCCATGAGATCTGCAGAGAGTGTCAATACAAAGTCACCAACACCCCAAACACAGGTCACATAGACACTGCCTTTGCCTGCATTGGATTGTACAAAACGACGGTGGGGTGTGGTGGGATGGGATGTGATGTGCTGGGGTGGGATGTGGTGAGGTGGGATGGGATGTGGTGGGGTGTGGTGGGATGGGATGGGATGTGGTGGGGTGTGGTGGGATGTGATGTAATGTAGTGGGGTGGGATGTGGTGGTATGGGATGGGATGGGATGGGATGTGGTGGGGTGGGATGGGATGTGGTGGGGTGTGGTGGGATGGGATGGGATGTGGTGGGGTGGGATGTGGTGAGGTGGGATGGGATGTGGTGGGGTGTGGTGGGATGGGATGGGATGTGGTGGGATGGGATGTGGTGGGGTGGGATGGGATGTGGTGGGGTGTGGTGGGATGGGATGGGATGTGGTGGGATGGGATGTGGTGGGGTGGGATGTAGTGGGGTGGGATGGGATGCGGTGGGGTGTGGTGGGATGTGATGGGATGTGGTGGGGTGGGATGTGGTGGGATGTGATGGGATGTGGTGGGGTGGGATGTGGTGGGATGGGATGGGATGTGGTGGGGTGGGATGGGATGGTGTGAAATGTGATGTGATGGGGTGGGATGTGGTGGGATGTGGTGAGTGGGATGGGATGGGATGTGGTGGGATGGGATGTGGTGGGGTGGGATGGAATGGGATTTGGTGAGGTGGGATAGGATGTGGTGGGATGGTATTTGGTGGGATGTGATGGGATGTGATGGGATGGGGTGGGGTAAGATGGGATGGGATGTGGTGGGGTGCAATGGGATATGGTGGGGTGGGGATGGGATGTTACATAGTTACATAGTAGGTGAGGTTAAAAAAAGACACAAGTCCATCAAGTCCAACCTATGTGTGTGATTATGTGTCAGTATTACATCGTATATCCCTGTATATTGCGGTCATTCAGGTGATTATCTAATAGTTTCTTGAAGCTATCAATGCTCCCCGCTGAGACCACCGCCTGTGGAAGGGAATTCCACATCCTTGCCGCTCTTACAGTAAAGAACCCTCTACGTAGTTTAAGGTTAAACCTCTTTTCTTCTAATTGTAATGAGTGGCCACGAGTCTTATTAAACTCTCTTCTGCGAAAAAGTTTTATCCCTATTGTGGGGTCACCAGTACGGTATTTGTATATTGAAATCATATCCCCTCTCAAGCGTCTCTTCTCCAGAGAGAATAAGTTCAGTACTCGCAACCTTTCCTCATAACTAAGATCCTCCAGACCCTTTATTAGCTTTGTTGCCCTTCTTTGTACTCGCTCCATTTCCAGTACATCCTTCCTGAGGACTGGTGCCCAGAACTGGACAGCATACTCCAGGTGCAGCCGGACCAGAGTCTTGCAGAGCGGGAGAATTATCGTTTTATCTCTGGAGTTGATGCCCCTTTTAATGCCAATATTCTGTTTGCTTTGTTAGCAGCAGCTTGGCATTGCATGTCATTGCTGAGCCTATCATCCACTAGGACCCCCAGGTCCTTTTCCATCCTAGATTCCCCCAGAGGTTCTCCCCCTAGTGTATAGATTGCATTCATATCTTTGCCACCCAAATGCATTATTTTACATTTTTCTACATTGAACCTCATTTGCCATGTAGTCGCCCCTCCCCCATTAATTTGTTCAGATCTTTTTGCAAGGTTTCCACATCCTGCGGAGAAGTTATTGCCCTGCTTAGCTTAGTATCGTCCCCAAATACAGAGATGGAACTGTTTATCCCATCCTCCAGGTCGTTTATGAACAAATTAAATAGGATTGGTCCCAGCACAGAACCCTGGGGAACCCCACTATCCACTCCTGACCATTCTGAGTACTCCCCATTTATCACCACCCTCTGAACACGCCCTTGTAGCCAGTTTTCAATCCATGTACTCACCCTATGGTCCATGCCAACGCACCTTATTTTGTACAGTAAACGTTTATGGGGAACTGTGTCAAATGCTTTTGCAAAATCCAGATACACCACGTCTACGGGCCTTCCTTTATCTAGATGGCAACTCACCTCCTCATAGAAGGTTAATAGATTGGTTTGGCAAGAATGATTCTTCATGAATCCATGCTGATTACTGCTAATGATATCATTCTTATTACTAAAATCTTGTATATAGTCCCTTATCATCCCCTCCAAGAGTTTACATACTATTGATGTTAGGCTAACTGGTCTGTAATTCCCAGGGATGTATTTTGGGCCCTTTTTAAATATTGGTGCTACATTGGCTTTTCTCCAATCAGCTGGTACCATTCCAGTCAATAGACTGTCTGTAAAAATTAGGAACAACGGTCTGGCAATCACTTGACTGAGTTCCCTAAGTACCCTCGGATGCAAGCCATCTGGTCCCGGTGATTTATTAATGTTAAGTTTCTCAAGTCTAATTTTAATTCTGTCCTCTGTTAACCATGGAGGTGTTTCCTGTGATGTGTCATGAGGATAAACACTGCAGTTTTGGTTACTGAAGCCCCCCGATTCACTCCTGAAGACTGAGGAGAAGAATAAATTCAATACCTTCGCCATCTCCCCATCCTTTGTAACCAGATGTCCTACCTCATTCTTTATGGGGCCAATATGGTCTGTCCTCCCTTTTTTACTGTTTACATACTTAAAGAATTTCTTGGGATTTTTTTGCTCTCCTCCGCTATGTGTCTTTCATGTTCTATCTTAGCCGTCCTAATTGCACCCTTACATTTCTTGCATTCCTTATGAAGTCTGAATGCTGAGGATGATCCCTCAGCCCTGTATTTTTTGAAGGCCTTCTCCTTTGCTTTTATATGCATTTTTACATTGGAGTTAAGCCATCCAGGACTTTTGTTCGCCCTTTTAAGTTTATTACCCAATGGGATACATTGGCTAATGCCCTTATTTAATATACTCTTAAAGCAAACCCATCTCTCCTCCGTGTTCTTTGTTCCTAATATTTTATCCCAATTTATGCCTTTTAGCAAGGTTTGTAGTTTAGGTAAGTTGGCTCTTTTGAAATTCAGTGTCTTTGTATTCCCTTTATGTTTCCTATTTGTGTGATTTATACTGAAACTAATTGACCTGTGATCGCTGTTACCTAAATTGCCGCGTATTTCCACATCCGTGATCAGGTCTGTATTGGTGGTAATCAGTAGATCCAGTAATGTTTTATTTCTAGTTGGTGCGTCTACCATCTGACCCATAAAATTGTCCGGCAAAACATTAAGGAACTGGCGAGCCTTAAATGAATGCGCGGTTCCCTCCGCCCAGTCTATGTCTGGATAATTAAAATCTCCCATTATGATAACACTTCCCATACTTGCTGCTAATCCAAATTGTGATAGGAGATCTGTCTCCACTTCCTCCCTAAGGTTAGGAGGCCTATAGCATACTCCCAGTATTATTTTCCCCTTAGCTTCATCCCTTTGGAGCTCTACCCATAAGGATTCCACCTCCTCTCTAGCCCCCTCAGTGATGTCATCTCTCACATTCACTTGTACATTATTCTTGATATATAGGCATACCCCTCCCCCTTTTTTACCCTCTCTATCCTTGCGGTAAAGGGTATACCCTTCAATGTTTGCCAGCCAATCATGAGAGCTGTTAAACCAGGTCTCTGAAATTCCCACAAAATCCAAATCCTCCTCGTACAACAGTATCTCTAGTTCACCCATCTTGTCCGCCATGCTCCTGGCATTGGTGAACATGCCACATAGTTTAGACTGTTTGCATATTGTCCTCGTATTGGGTGTTTTAAGATTGCAACTAGGACTTGCTACTATACTTGCCTTGTGTTTTTGTGCTTTGGTTAACCTACCACTAATGCCCCCAATACTACCCTCTGGAATATCTTCCGCGCTGGCTATCTCGCAGACCTATGTGCACTTGCAGACCTACGTGCACTCGCAGGCCACTCGCAGACCTACGTGCACTCGCAGGCCACTCGCAGACCTACGTGCACTCGCAGACCTACGTGCACTCGCAGGCCACTCGCAGACCTACGTGCACTCGCAGACCTACGTGCACTCGCAGGCCACTCGCAGACCTACATGCACTCGCAGACCTACATGCACTCGCAGGCCACTCGCAGACCTACATGCACTCGCAGACCACTCGCAGACCTACGTGCACTCGCAGACCTATGTGCACTCGCAGACCTACGTGCACTCGCAGACCTACGTGCACTCGCAGACCTATGTGCACTCGCAGGCCACTCGCAGACCTACATGCACTCGCAGGCCACTCACAGACCTACATGCACTCGCAGGCCACTCGCAGACCTACATGCACTCGCAGGCCACTCGCAGACCTACATGCACTCGCAGACCACTCGCAGACCTATGTGCACTCGCAGACCTATGTGCACTTGCAGACCTACGTGCACTCGCAGGCCACTCATAGACCTACGTGCACTTGCAGACCTACGTGCACTCGCAGGCCACTCGCAGACCTACGTGCACTCGCAGGCCACTCGCAGACCTACGTGCACTCGCAGACCTACGTGCACTCGCAGGCCACTCGCAGACCTACATGCACTTGCAGACCTACATGCACTCGCAGGCCACTCGCAGACCTACATGCACTCGCAGGCCACTCGCAGACCTACATGCACTCGCAGACCACTCGCAGACCTACGTGCACTCGCAGACCTATGTGCACTCGCAGACCTACGTGCACTCGCAGGCCACTCGCAGACCTACGTGCACTCGCAGACCTACGTGCACTTGCAGACCTAATGCCGCGTACACACGGTCGGACTTTTCGTCTACAAAAGTCCAACGGACGCTGACGGACTAAAGCTGGCTGGTAATCCGATCGTGTGTGGGCTTCTCCGGACTTTCAACGGACTTTTTTAGCCTCAAATCCGACGGACTTTAGATTTGAAACATGCTTCAAATCTTTACGTCGTAACTACGACGGACCCCGAAATCCGCTCGTCTGTGTGCTAGTCCGACGGACAAAAACCCACGCTAGGGCAGCTATTGGCTACTGGCTATGAACTTCCTTATTTTAGTCCGGTGTACGTCATCACGTACGAATCCGTTGGACTTTTGTGTGGTCGTGTGTAGGCAAGTCCGTTCGTTAGAAAGTCTGCCACAAGTCTGTCACAAGTCCGCCGCAAGTCTGCCGGAAGTCTGTCGGACAGGCTGTCGGACTTTTGTAGACGAAAAGTCCGACCGTGTGTACGCGGCATAAGTGCACTCGCAATACACAAGTATACAGTACACAATATACAAGTACTAACGATCCACACACACTACTCAGACAACACTCAGATACTCACACTACACAGGTACTATGACCCCTGTAATAACCTCCTGTTTAAACTCTGGTTTTAACTCACCACTTAGACTGGTTCCACTTACACAGAGTTCCAACAGCCTCATGAATGTGATGTGGTGGGATGGGATTTGGTGCCGTTGGATGTGATGTGATGTGGTGGGGTGGGATGGGGATGTGATGGGATGTGGTGGGATGTGATGTGGTGGGATCTGGTGCCGTGGGATGGGATGTGGTGGGGTGGGATGGGATGGGATGGGATGTGGTGGGGTGGGATGGGGATGGGATGTGGTGGGGTGGGATGGGGATGGGATGTGGTGGGATCTGGTGCAATGGGATGTGATTGGGTGACATGGGGATGGGATGTGGTGGGGTGGGATGGGGATGGGATGGGGATGGGATGTGGTGGGATGTGATGTGGTGGGATGGGATGGGATGGGATCTGGTGCCATGGGATGGGGTGGGATGGGATGTGATGTGGTGGAGTGGGATAGGATTTGGTGCCGTTGGATGTGGTGGGGTGGGATGGGGATGGGATGGGATGTGGTGGGGTGGGATGGGGATGGGATGTGGTGGGATGTTATGGGATGTGATGTGATGGGATCTGGTGCCGTGGGATTTGATGTGGTGGGATGAGATGTGGTGGGGTAGGATGGGATGTGGTGGGATGGGATGGGATCTGGTGCTGTGGGATGTGATGTGGTGGGGTGGGATGGGATGTGATGTGATGTGGTGTGGTGGGATGGGATCTGGTGCCGTGGGATGTGATGTGGTGGGATGTGATGTGATGTTGTGGGATGAGATGTGGTGGGATGGGATGTGATGTGATGTGATGGGATGGGATGGGATCTGGTGCTGTGGGATGTGATGTGGTGGGGTGGGATGTGATGTGGTGGGATGTGATGTGATGTTGTGGGATGGGATGGGATGTGGTGGGATGGGATGGGATCTGGTGCTGTGGGATGTGATGTGGTGGGGTGGGATGGGATGTGATGTGGTGTGGTGGGATGGGATCTGGTGCCGTGGGATGTGATGTGGTGGGATGTGATGTGATGTTGTGGGATGAGATGGGATGTGGTGGGATGGGATGGGATCTGGTGCTGTGGGATGTGATGTGGTGGGATGGGATGTGATGTGATGTGGTGTGGTGGGATGGGATCTGGTGCCGTGGGATGTGATGTGGTGGGATGTGATGTGATGTTGTGGGATGAGATGTGGTGGGATGGGATGTGATGTGATGTGGTGGGGTGGGATGGGATCTGGTGCCGTTGGATGTGATGGGATGTGATGTGATGGGATGGGATGGGATGTGATGGGATGTGATGTGATGTGATGGGATGTGATGTGGTGGGATGTGATGTGATGGGATGTGATGTGTTGGGATGTGATGTGATGGGATGTGATGTGGTGGTATGGGATAGGATGGGATGTGATGTGATGTGGTATGGGATAGGATGGGATCTGGTGGGATGGGATGGGATGTGGTGGGGTGTGGTGGGATGGGATGGGATTTGATATGGTTGAGTGTGGCTCATAAAAGGTGCATTCACTTCTTTGGAGCAATGTGGTGCGATTCACATGCGGTTCATAGTGCAGATTGAGGCTTTTACAGGAGGGGTGTTACTGGCCAGATCAGAGGAAAACAGAGGGGAAAAAGCCATAAAAAGAAAAGGAATGCAGCCGCTGCTGGAATATTATTCCAAATTCATAATTTGGCACTTATAGGTGTTATATTATATTCATGGCAAGCTTGCAAAACATTTTTGGTTTTATGATTAGTTATAATAAATAGAGTATGTGTGAATGACCTCGATCAATTGATTTGATAGGATTGTAAAGCTGAGTATTGCTGGAAGTTTCTGGTGTAGGAGGATGATATATAAGGTATCTTGGTATAGAATGTCATGAGAAGACACAAATAGACACCTATCTACATAGCCAGAGAAATAATTCATATTTGTTTAAATCATGTTAAGTTTAGTCTCAGTCATATTAATAAGTATCACTATATAGTTACTTAATGTAAAGTTGGTAATCTGTGTTGATAATAATAGATGTTTGGTTATAGGACATTCCATGATCAACACATTACTACAAGTGTTACATGTGGGATTGTCAATCAAACTCTATACAGGACTCTCTCTGTTAGTACCTCCTTCTTGTATAGCATATGGCTGAAGAAATGAATGTGTGCCATAGAAGGTTCTACATTTTTGTGAGGTTATGACGTTCATATTGAAGGTCAGACAGACACCCACCCTAGGAGAGATGACATCTATACAAAGACTTTGACAAGTGGGAACAGCTGAATTCTCCTAGAAGTCTAAGAACGTCATTATCCGGATTCTTTTTGGGCTACACGAGACAGCTTGGAGAACACAGCAGCCATAAGGTTTTTACAGCTTTATAACTATTTATTCTATTTCATATATTTTTACCTAAACTGAACTGTTAGACTTTTTTTCATTGTATTTATGATGCCAACTGTGTGACAATAAACTCACACTTTGTTTTTATTGGGGGATGGGGCTGGTTTGGCTGTACAGAGTAAAGTTTATCCACATCCCAAAATAATGTATATACTGGAAGGATTATTCCTCTGGTGGGACTTTGAAAGGTAAACGACTCTTGTAAATAGAGACGCAGGGTATGAGTATAAGATGTTTTATTTAGAATTTTAAAGGTAATAGTAGATAAACACAATCTACAAAAGGACAAGTGGAAATACAAAAATAGACAAGTGGATATACAAGATGCACAAAATCTGATTAAGGAAACAATATGCAATACATAAGGTACAATCTCGGCTCCGTTGCATGTGATTATACAAACAAGACAAAAACCCAACCTTTCGAGTTTAGGATCAATAATATAAGATTGTGACCATGATGAGGAATATGTCTATAAATTAAAAAGACAGTTGTAGGCATAAAGTGTAATGACAGGATAAAAAAATTACATACTTATGTCATTTAGAAAGTTCTATTTACACTGACCATAAAGTATTGCTTCGGAACTCAGATATTTAGCATCCACCTAAAAACAGGAGGAGGGGGATGGGGTGTTAGTGTCCTGCGCGATGCTGGCCCCAGAATGTCCAGACAGGGGGCGACCAATGAGGGCCCATGTCCATTCCAAAGAGATATCACATCCTCTCTGCTGGATACTTGCTCAGACCAGGTTATACAGGTATGTTTTTGGTCCTTTTCATGTCAGGGGCTGCTGGTTTTGCAGCCCAGACATACCCTCACCACCTAAGGGCCCTGCAAGAAGGGGCTTTCCCCCCTCCTATAACTGCTGACACTTTCATTTTCCCTTTCATATCGGGCATCTCAGCAGCCTGCACAATACTGACTGCACCCACATGCAGACCTCTCCACCCCATCACCTGCGTCCCTAAACATTTTGGACATGCTCCTGGTCTTTGTGTTGATGGTTGCACCCATGCACAACACTGCAAGCAACTGAGCATAGCTGTGGCACCTGTGTGTTTGTTCATACTACCAGGTATGATCACTTCACTTGATTTTTTTGCTGTTTTTTTCAGTATGGTGTTTTTACTGGGGGGTCTCCACTTAGTTAGTGGGGGATATATCTATGTACACTTTCGGTCCAAACGCAAAGCTTGGCACACAAATGTTTTCCCCCTTTGTTTCTCCAGCAACAACTCCTCGCTTCCTGGACCGTGGTCACATTGATCTGGGTGTTTGCCGCCCTCTGTGGGAAAATTTCCCCCCTCTGTAGGAAAATTTCCCCATGGGCCCTCGGTCACACATCACCCACTCTTCTAACCACTTGAAGACAAAGCCCTTTCTGACACTTTTTGTTTACATTAGGGATGAGCTTCAAGTTTGAGTCAAACTCATGTTCGACTCGAACATCGGCTGTTTGCCAGTTCGCCGAATAGCGAACAATTTGGGATGTTCACGGCAAATTCAAAAGCTCTAGTATGGATTTTAAGGGGAACCCCGGCCAAAATTGAAAAAAAAAGCTGCGGAACACCCTTTAAAAGTCTATAGGAGAAATCAAAAGTGCTAATTTTAAAGGCTTATATGCATGGTATTGTCATAAAAAGTGTTTGGGGACCCGGGTCCTGCCCCAGGGGACATGGATCAATGCAAAAAAAGTTTTAAAAATGGCCGTTTTTTGGGAGCAGTGATTTTAATAATGCTTAAAGTGAAACAATAAAAGTGAAATATTCCTTTAAATTTCGTACCTGGGGGGTGTCTATAGTATGCCTGTAAAGGGGCGCATGTTTCCCCTGTTTAGAACAGTCTGACAGCAAAATGACATTTCAAAGGAAAAAAGTCATTTAAAACTACTCGCGGCTATTAATGAATTGCCGGTCCGACAATACACATAAAAGTTCATTGATAAAAACGGCATGGGATTTCCCACAGGGGAACCCCGAACCAAATTTAAAAAAAAAAAATGACGTGGGGGGTCTCCCTAAATTCCATGCCAGGCCCTTCAGGTCTGGTATGGATTTTAAGGGGAACCCCAGCCAAAATTGAAAAATAATGGCGTGGGGTCCCCCTCAAAATCTATACCAGACCCTTCAGGTCTAGTATGGATTTTAAGGGGAACCCCGGCCAAAATTGAAAAAAAAAATGGCGTGGGGTCCCCCTCAAAATCTATACCAGACCCTTCAGGTCTAGTATGGATTTTAAGGGGAACCCCGTGCCAAGATTTTTTTTAAAAATGGTGTGGGGTCCCCCAAAAATCCATAACAGACCCTTATCCGAGCACACAACCTGGCAGGATGCAGGAAAAGAGGGGGGGACAATAGAGCGCCCCCCCTGAACCGTACCAGGCCACATGCCCTCAACATTGGGAGGGTGCTTTGGGGTAGCCCCCCAAAACACCTTGTCCCCATGTTGATGGGAACAATGGCCTCATCCCCACAACCCTTGCCCGGTGGTTGTGGGGGTCTGCGGGTGGGGGGCTTATCGGAATCTGGAAGCCCCCTTTAACAAGGGGACCCCCAGATCCCGGCCCTCCCCCCTGTGTGAAATGGTAAGGGACCCCTACCATTTCACAAAAAGTGTCAAAAATGTTAAAAATGACAAGAGACAGTTTTTGACAATTCCTTTATTTAAATGCTTCTGTCTTCTATCTTCCTTCGGTTTCTTCCTCCATCTTCTTCTTCTGGTTGTTCTGGTTCTTCCTCCGGTGTTCTCGTCTGGCATCTTCCTCCGCGGGCCGCTCTGAATCCACCATGATGGGAGGCTCCTGCTGTGTGACGCTTCTCGTCTTCTGACGGTTCTTAAATAATGGAGGGCGGGGCCACCCAGTGACCCCGCCCCCTCTGACGCACGGGGACTTGAGGGGACTTCCCTGTGGCATTCCCCGTGATGTCAGAGGGGAGGGTCTGGTATAGATTTTGAGGGGGACCCCACGCCTTTTTTTTTTTTTTTGGCCGGGGTTCCCCTTAATATCCATACCAGACCTGAAAGGCCTGGTATGGAATTTAGGGGGACCCCCCATGTCATTTTTTTTTTGGTTTGGGGTTCCCCTGTGGGGAATTCCCATGCTGTTTTTATCAATGAACTTTTATGTGTATTGTCGGACCGGCAATTCATTAATAGCTGCGAGTAGTTTTTAAATGACTTTTTTTTCCTTTGAAATGTCATTTTGCTGTCAGACTGTTCTAAACATGGGAAAC
Organism: Aquarana catesbeiana; assembly: GCA_037953035.1. Classification (NCBI taxonomy): domain Eukaryota; kingdom Metazoa; phylum Chordata; class Amphibia; order Anura; family Ranidae; genus Aquarana; species Aquarana catesbeiana. The sequence goes on along the minus strand of JBBHAA010001501.1, from coordinate 524,019 downwards.
ACGCGCCCATTTACAGGCATATTACACTTTTATTGTTCCACTTTAAGCATTATTAAAATCACTGCTCCCGAAAAAATGGCCGTTTTTAAAACTTTTTTTTGCATTGATCCATATCCCCTGGGGCAGGACCCGGGTCCTCAAACACTTTTTATGACAATAGCTTGCATATAAGCCTTTAAAATTAGCACTTATTATTATTCATGTTCGTGTCCCATAGACTTTAACAGTGTTTGCGTGTTCGAACAAATATTTTGCCTGTTCGCATGTTCTAGTGCGAACCAAACGGGGGTGTTCGGCACATCCCTAGTTTACATGAAAAAATATTTTCCCCCTCACCTTCCAGGACAGCTACTTCAGAGATGATTGGCTCCGCACTCTACAGGAAACACAAATCAGATACAATTTAAAAGGCCCCTCCCTTTCCTCTGACCCTCAGTTGTTTTGTGTTTCCAGACCCTCCAGGAGCACCGACACGTTTTTTGTTTTCTTATGGTCTGGTAACTGTGGTTGGTGGACCCCCCTTCTCTGGTTTCATCCAGGACTAGTTGTGGCCAAGTCCTGGATGATAGTCTGTACCAGAAGGGTTCCCTATTTCTAAGGGTTACTTGCCTATGTAAATAGTGGCAACTGCCTTCCATGTTTCCCCAGCCCTGCTGTGTGGAACTGTGTCCTCCTAAATGCTTCATTTCGGTGTACCAAGATGGCGTCAGGAGGACTTCCGGTGACGCAACAAGATGGCGCCGGAACCGGAAGTCACATGATGCACTTCCGGACGCCAAGTTTTTAAAGGAGCATGGCGTGGAGACACTGAGGACATACTGCAGGGGAATGGCCTGCTAAAAACGTCATTCTAAGTGCCGTTTTGTGGTACAGCAGCAGTCTTCTCTACGACCGTTCTCCGCTTTCTTCATGGAGCTTGAGGACAGGTCTGAGGATGGAGCATCTGCTCGTATTGAACCAGCAGCAGCATCCGGGTCCCATATTGCCCCCAAGGTAAGCCCTTGTCCCTACAGCAAGGGACTTTTTTTGTATGGAACCTTTTTAATTTATGGTCCTTGTTTCTGCTTTTTTCTAGGTCAAAGCGGTGAAGAAGAAATGTGGGAACTGTAGGGCCAGGCTCTCTGATAGTTATAAAAAGCTATTTTGTGAGGATTGTATTCCACCCAGAGCTAGTTCAGAGTCTTCCTCTTTTAAGGAGTTAATGACTTATATGAAGGAGGTAGTGGACTCTTTTCGGTCACTTAATGACAGGGTTACTAGTCTAGGCCCTCCCTCATCTAGACCCATAGCTCAAGATCCTTCAACCTCTGCCAGGTCCCTTCATTTGTTAGTATCTGAGACAATTAGTTCACGCGATACCTCTGATCTGGAAGAAGGTGAGAATCCAGTCTCTTCATCTGATGAAAAGTCTGCATCAGAGGAGGATACGGGTAGCTCATCTAAGTATCTTTTTCCAGTTGAGGATACCAAAAATACCCAGTGATGCCAGGTTAGGGGGGAAGATTGTGCCATTTCATCAAGGATGAAATTCCTTTATCCTTCAAATTCTGGAAAAAGGTTACAGGTTGGGATTCAAAAGTCTTTCTCCCCAGAAGTTTTTCCTACCCACCTGCCGAGAGACCAAGAGAGACGGCAAGCCATGTTAAATTTAATTTCTGTGTTATTTCTCCTGTCCCAGAAATTCTGAATTTCCGGGAATTTTATTCTCACGTATTTCTGGTCAAGAATGCTTCCGGCGGCTTTCGTATGGTCATAAATTTAAGCGTCCTGAACCAATACTTAGTTTACAGACGTTTCCGAATGGAGAACATTTATTCGGCAAGAAATCTGTTGTTGCCAGAGGTCTTCATGGTGACCCTGGACCATCAGGACGCTTATCTTCATGTACCAATCTGCCAGAGCCACCGAAGGTTCCTCAGGTTTGCAGTTCTCGTGGGAAACGAGCCATCTCACTGGCAGTTCAATGCCCTTCCTTTTGGTCTCTCGGCAGCGCCAAGGATTTTTACAAAAATCATGGCCAAAGTCATGGCCTTTTTTCGGATTCAAAGTGTATCAATCGTCCCATATCTAGACAATTTTTTGATGTTTGCTCGGGACAAGGAGTCCCTTATTCAAGACCTACAGTTGGTTTTGCGGACCTTTCAAAATTTAGGGTGGAAGGTCAACCAGCAAAAGTCTTGCCTAGTACCCTCACAGAGCATACTTTTCCTGGGTTATCTAATAGACTCTGTTGCCCTAAAGATTTTTCTTCCCGAAGAGAAAATTGTGAAAATTCTTCTCTCTGTGCAGGCTCCCTCAGACCTCCCTTCGGCGAATCATGCAGTTGCTGGGTCTAATGACTGTGGCCATTCCAGGGGGTGCCTTGGGCCCAATTGCACTCCAGACCCCTTCAGGCTTTTCTTTTGCTCCATTGGGATTGCAGGTAAGATTCTCTGGATCAGCTGGTAAAACTACCAGAAGGGAATTTTCTAGATCTCGCCTGGTGGGAGCAGCGAGAACATCTGCAGAGAGGGAAGGATTGGACACAACATTGCCCAGTCAAAATTACCACAGATGCTAGTGTGTGGGGTTGAGGTGCTCACTCACAGGACAGACAAGCACAAGGAGCCTGGTTGCCAGAGGAAGCAGGTCGGTCCTTAAATTTCAGAGAACTTCTGGCATATCTCTGGGAGAGAGGATCTATTCAAAAGACCTATTAATATTTTCAGACAATGCCACAACAGTGGCGTACCTGAACAAGTAAGGGGGCACTCGCTCAGAATCGCTTCTGCCATTAACACAGCAGATTCTGTGCTGGGCGGAGATCTATGTCACTTCAGTAAGGGCAGTCCACATCAAGGGGTCAGAAAATGGCAGACTTTTTGAGCAGGGTGAGCATCAGTTCCAGCGGTTGGGAACTACATCAAGGCACGTTCCAGGAGGTGGTGCTAAGATGGGGTCTCCCCACAGTGGATCTTTTTGCCTCCAGTCTCAACAAGAAACTACCGGCGTTCTTCTCTCTGGAGAGAGAAACAGAGTCCTTGGGGATGGATGCTCTGTCCTTCCCGTGGGACTTCAACCTGGCTTATGTCTTTCCTCCTTTTCCCCTTTTGCCCCTAGTGGTTCGGAAAATTATTCAGGACAGAGCAGAAGTTGTTCTGATTGCCCCCTGGTGGCCCAGGAGGAGTTGGTTCTCCTCTCTGAAGGCCCTATCTGTGTATCCTCCCTGGCCCCTACCAGTTCGGAAGGATCTGTTCCATCAGGGACCGGTATTGCATCCAAACCCTCAGACCTTCCATTTGACAGCCTGGAGGCTGAGCGGCGCATGCTACAGTTAAAAGGGTGTTCAGAGAGGGTTATTCATACTGTCCTGGACAGCCGTAAGTTGGTCACAAGAAGAATCTATGGGAAAGTTTGGAAAACTTTTATTTCCTGGCAAAGGAAATCTGGTTTAGATTCTTTTTTCACTACCTGTATATTAGATTTTTTGCAGGGGGAGTGGAAAAGGGGCTCTCTGTCAGCACCCTTAGGGTTCAGATTGCTGCCCTATCTTTATTTTCAGAGAGAAGACTAGCGGAAGATCCCTTAGTCAGGAGGTTCCTCTTAGCCAGATCTAGACATACTCCCAGGGTCATCAAACATGTTCCTCCCTGGGATCTGTCGTTGGTATTAAATGCACTAACAGGGGCTCCTTTTGAGCCTTTGCATGAGGCTTCCCTGAAAATGATTTCTTTGCAGTTGTCCTTCCTTTTGGCTATTACATCAGGGAGAAGGATTTCTGATCTAGAGTCTCTTTCCTGTAAAGATCCCTTTCTGAGGATTTTAAAGGACAGGGTAGTGATTAGACCTGATCCACTCTATTTACCCAAAGTTTCTTCCAACTTTCATAGGTCCCAGGAAGTAGTCCTCCCTAGTTTCTGCACCTCTCCCAAAAATGCGGAAGAGGAAAGGTTTGGTCTTTTAGACGTAAAGAGATGTCTTCTGCTTTATCTAGAAAAGACCAGTTGGTTTAGGAGTTCCTCCCAACTGTTGGTTTTGTTCAGTGGCCCCAAAAAGGGGTCCAAACATCTTAATGTTCTATTGCTAGGGGGATTAGGGGAGCTATCTGTGAGGCATATAAATTGTCAGGTCGCACCCCTCCTTCTAGAATTAGGGCCCATTCAATGAGATCCATGGCCACATCATGGGCAGAAAGAGCGGGAGCTTCATGGGAAGATATCTCTAAAGCTGCCGTCTGGTCCTCCTCTCATGCATTTGTCAAGCATTATAGAGTTCAGATGCTTTCCATCCAGGACCTTTCCTTTGGTAGGAAAGTGCTTCAGGCTGTTGTCCCTCCCTAAGGTATAAAATCTTGCTTATCCTCTCAAGTAGCTGTCCTGGAAGGTGAGGGGGAAAACCCCCATTAGACTTACCAGTAACGGTATTTCCAGGAACCTTCCAGGACAGCGTCTATATTCCCACCCTATTCTATTCAAGTTTTCCTGGTGGTGGTGTGTTTTATGGTTTCTGTTTTTTTCCTCTGCTGAGTGCACCTTCGGTGGAGGTTACTTGTTCTTCTAAACAACTGAGGGTCAGAGGAAAGGGAGGGGCCTTTTAAATTGTATCTGATTTGTGTTTCCTGTAGAGGGCAGAGCCAATCATCTCTCAAGTAGCTGTCCTGGAAGGTTCCTGGAAATACCGTTACCGGTAAGTCTAACGGGGTTTTTTTTTGCAAGAAAATAACTTTGAACCCCCAAACATTATATATTTTTTAAAGCAAAGGCCCTACAGATTAAAATGGTGGGTGTTGCAAATTTTTTTGCAGTATTTGCGCAGCGATTTTTCAAACACAATTTTTTTGGAAAAAACACACTTTTTTTAAATTTTAATGAACTAAAACACACTATATTGCCCAAATGTTTGATGAAATAAAATACATGATCTTATGCCGAGTACATGGATAACAAACACAACGTGCTTTAAAATTGCGCACAAATGTGCAGCGGCGACAAACTACATACATTTTTAAAAGCCTTTAAAAGCCTTTACAGGTTACCACTTTAGATCTACAAAGGGGATCTACTGCTAAAATTACTGCCCTGATCTGACATTGGTGGTGATACCTCACATGCATGGTGCAATTGCTGTTTACATATGACACCAGACCGACGCTTGCGTTCGCCTTTGCGCATGAGCACGGGGGGACAGGGGTGCTTTTTTTTTTTTTAATTATTTATTTTACTTTTTTATTATATTTTTAAACTGTTCCTTTATTTTTTATTTTTTATTTTTATTGTTATCTCAGGGAATGTAAATATCACCTACTATAGCAGTGATGGCGAACCTATGGCACGCATGCCACAGCTGGCACGCCGAGCCCTCTCTGTGGGCACTCAACGCGCCGCCAGGATAGGGGAGGGAATCCCCCAGCAAGGTAGCCTCTTGCACTGGCGGTGCAGGCGCGGAGGAGTCAGCTCGCTTCCTATCATCAGTGCGATTGATCAGGCAGCGGGGCGGCAGATGTAAGCAAAACCCTCCCTGCATGCACTGAGGGCAGCCCAGTGGGAAGGACATGGAGTGTCTGCCTCTGTAAGAAGCTCCGCGATACAGAGGAAGAGAAGAATGACTCCTCCCTTCCTGGACTTTGAGGCCAATAGGAGAGCAGCTTCCTGTGCAGGGGCTTGGGCGGAGGGCGCAAAAGCATGACAATGTGGAGGACTCTGTCTGCACATACACAGGTAGGACAGTGCTATGGGGGAAAGGGAGGGGGGCGCAGAGGACACTGTTGTGTATGTGGTGGGTATGTGAAGGGGCCAGAGGACACTGCTTTAGGAAGAGCCATCCCCATAGCAGTGTCCTCTATTGGCCTTCACATCACCCCCAATCCATGTATTCTGAGCACAACGCATCTCTGATCCCTGTATTCTGAGCACAACGCATCTCTGATCCCTGTATTCTGAGCACAACGCATCTCTGATCCCTGCATTCTGAGCACAACACATCTCTGATCCCTGCATTCTGAGCACAACACATCTCTGATCCCTGTATTCTGAGCACAACACATGTCTGATCCCTGTATTCTGAGCACAACGCATCTTTGATCCCTGTATTCTGAGCACAACGCATCTCTGATCCCTGTATTCTGAGCACAACGAATCTCTCATCCCTGTATTCTGAGCACAACGCATCTCTGATCCCTGTATTCTGAGCACAACGCATGTCTGATCCCTGTATTCTGAGCACAATGCATGTCTGATCCCTGTATTCTGAGCACAACACATGTCTGATCCCTGTATTCTGAGCACAACGCATCTCTGATCCATGTATTCTGAGCACAACGCATCTTTGATCCCTGTATTCTGAGCATAACACATCTCTCATCCCTGTATTCTGAGCACAACGCATCTCTGATCCCTGTATTCTGAGCACAACGCATCTCTCATCCCTGTAACCTGAGCACAACGCATCTCTGATCCCTGTATTCTGAGCACAACGCATGTCTGATCCCTGTATTCTGAGCACAACGCATGTCTGATCCCTGTATTCTGAGCACAACGCATGTCTGATCCCTGTATTATGAGCACAACGCATCTCTGATCCCTGTATTATGAGCGTAATGCACTCCTTTAAAAAAGCAGAAAAGGTTTTTTCTGGGCAGAATCGTACATTTTTGGTCTCTTAGGGCTCATTCAGAGGGATGATCAGTCCCATCCTCTGTACAGAGCCGCTAGTAGGTTTAATTCCATGTTGGAATTTTGAAATAAATAAGTTGGTTTTGTGTCGCTGTTTGGGCACTCGGGCTCAAAAAGGTTCGCCATCACTGTACTATAGCAATAGGTAGTGACAGGTACTCTTTTTTGGAAAAAAATGGTGTCTATTAGACCCTAGATCTCTCCTCTGCCCTCAAAGCATCTGACCACACCAAGATCGGTGTGATAAAATGCTTTCCCAAATTCCCAATGGTGCTGTTTATATCTGGCAAAACCTAAGTCATGAAATGCTTGAAGCTTCCGGTATCTTAGGCCATAGAGATGATTGGAGCCATTCTGGTCTCTGAACGGCTCTATGGTCAGCTGGCAGAACCACCGGCTGCATACTCGGGTTTCTTGTTGGGACAGGAGAGCCAGAGAAAACCATGGAAGACAGTGGGAGGGGAGGGGCATTCCCTCCCACTGCTTATAAAAGCAGTCTAGAGCCTAATTAGCTGCTAGGACTGCTTTTATATGAAAGCCGACCGCTGGCTGATAAGAATGATACCAAAATGATAATTCTGGTATAACCACTCAAAGTCCAGCAACATACCAGTACGTTGCTGGTCCTTGTTGGGTATACATTGTAATGTTCTTTTTTTTCATGCAGCCTGTGGGCTGAACGAAAAAAAAGAGATTGATCGGTGGGTATGCCCACCATTCATCCACCCACTTCTAATGATGCACCATTTGTTTTAACTGTTCATCTGCAGCTGAATGGCATATCTGCTAAGTAGGGATGAGCTTCGTGTTCGAGTCGAACCCATGTTCGACTCGAACATCGGCTGTTAGATCGTTCATCGAATTGCGAACGATATGGGCCGTTCGCGCCAAATTCGTGTGGCGCATCAAGTTAGTGTTCAGCTAAAGCTACCTGTAGAAGGTTGGTGGTGTTCTCATACTACAGGCAGGCAGTTGATTTTGCTAGCTGCAGTATCAGTACATATATATATATATATATATATATATATATATATATATATATATATATATATATATATATATATATATATATATATATATATATATATATATATCCCAGCTTAGTGCAGCTACAGGCCATTAGTATGTCTGGAAGGCCAAGAAGGAGAGGCAGACAGTCACAAGCCAATAAGAGAGGGCAAGCAGGCTCTGTGTCTAGTGCTGGTCGTGGAGACGGTGCATCCTCATCAGCACGTGGCCGTGGGACATGCTTGGCCTTTTTTTCGGCAGCTGGCCCTGTTGAGCCGCAACATGCGTAAGACTTGGTAGAGTGGATGACCATCCTCCTCATCCTCTCTCACCCATGCCCAGGGTACTTTGGCAAAGCAGCGGCCTCTTCCCTCGGCTCAATGTCATCAGTGACTCCTTCCCTAGCCCCACCATGTCCTCCTGAGGAGTCCCTCGAACTGTTTGACCACAGTGTTGGGTACATGCTCCAGGAGGATGCCCAGCGTTTGGAAGGCTCTGATGATGATACTGAGCTCGATGAAGGCAGTAACATGAACACGGACAGAGGGGGTGCCCAAGAAGGACAGCAATCTGGCAGTCATGCTCCCCCTGCTGCAGCATACTGCCAGGTTTGCTCCAGTGATGAGGAGGGAGGGGATGATGAGGTCACTGACTCAACGTGGGTGCCTGATAGGAGAGAGGAGGAGGAGGAGGAGGTGGCACATCACCAACAAGGCAGGATGCCCTCCAGGGGCCAGCCTAAGGGCAGCACATTGACTGCATCACACCCCAAAGCTCCACATGTGCAGGGCGCTGCAGTCTCTGCGCGTTATTCAAAAAGTTCTTTGGTGTGGGCCTTTTTTGAGACGAGTGCATCAGATCGCACAGCTGCTATTTGCAACATATGTCTCAAGCGTATCTCGCGTGGCCAAAACATCTCCCGCTTGGGTACCACATGCTTGACCAGACATATGTTGACCTGCCATGCAGTTCGTTGGCAAGCGTATCTAAAAGACCCACACCAAAGAACAAAGAGGACCTCTCCTTGCTCCTCATCAGCTGAGATTTCCAACCCCACTAGATCTTCAGTCCTCTCTGAGACCTGCACTGAGAGGAATGAAGGTGTAGAATTAGGTGTGTCACAGCCAAGTTTTTGTGGGCAATCTGCTTTTGGTACACCGACGTCAGATTGTACCAGGCAAATTTCCCTGCCCCAGCTGCTGCACCGCCGAAAGAAGTTCGCTCCTAGCCATCCACATGCCCAGCAGTTGAATGCTAGCTTGGCAAAATTGCTAGCACTTCAACTGCTGCCTTTTCAGTTGGTAGACTCTGCCCCCTTCCGTGAGTTTGTGGAATGTGCGGTTCCTCAGTGGCAGGTACCCAAACGCCACTTTTTCTCACGGAAGGCGATTCCGGCTCTCTACCGGCATGTGGAAGGCAATGTCCATGCCTCGCTGGACAGGGCGTTCAGCGGTAAGGTGCATATTACCGCTGACTCATGGTCCAGCAGGTATGGACAGGGACATTACCTAAGTTTCACGGCTCTGCTGGCAGCTGGGAAGGATGCAGGACAAGATGCAGTAGTGTTGGAGGTTGTTCCACCACCACGCCTCCAAAATGCTAATGATTGTGACACACCTCTCTCCTCCACCCCCTCCTCTTCTTCTTCCTCCATGGCCTCTTCCTGTGCTTTGTCCTCGGAACCAGCGGTGCTCCGTAGTCGTTCAATGGGCTATGCAAGTACGCAGGCCAAAAGATGCCATGCGGTGCTTGAGCTGGTGTGCTTGGGGGACAGGAGCCACACTGGGGCAGAGGTTCTGTCAGCTCTGCAGGGGCAGGTTCAGAGGTGGTTGACGCCACGCCAACTTAAGGCAGGAATGGTGGTTTGCGACAATGGCACCAACCTCCTCTCTGACCTCCGACAGGGACAAATGACCCATGTGCCCTGTTTGGCTCACGTCCTTAACTTGGTAGTGCAGCAGTTCTTGAGCAGGTACCCGGGCTTACAGGATGTCCTGAGGCAGGCCAGGAAAGTCTGTGTGCATTTCCGCCGGTCATATAATGCCAGTGCTCGGCTGACGGACCTCCAAAAGGAGTTTAACCTGCCCAAGAACTGCCTAATCTGTGACATGCCCACCAGGTGGAACTCAACGTTGGCCATGCTGCAGCGGCTGCACATGCAGCAGAGGGCCATTAATGAGTACCTGTGTGACTATGGCACCAGGACAGGGTCAGGGGAGCTTGTTTTTTTTTCCCACGCCAGTGGGCCATGATCAGGGATGCATGCACTGTCCTGTCACCATTTGAGGAGGCCACAAGGATGGTGAGCAGTGACAGTGCATGCATCAGTGACACTGTCCCCCTTGTCCACCTGTTGGAGCACACGCTGCGTGGAATAATGGACAGGGCACTTGAGGCAGAACAGAGGCAGGAAGAGGAGGACTTCCTTAGCTCTCAAGTCCCCCTTTATCCAGACAGTGTTCCTGCGTGCCTGCCGATCACACAGGAAGAGGATGAGGAGGAGGAGGAGGAGGAAGATTGTGTCAGTATGGAGGTGGAGCCTGGCACTCAGCATCAGCAGCAGTCTTTAAGGGATCAGTCCCAAGAAACACATGGACTTGTACGTGGCTGGGAGGAGGTGGCTGCGGACCATGTCGTCCTTAGTGACCCAGAGGACTCCAGACCGAATGCCTCAGCAAACCTACGCTGCATGGCCTCCCTGATCCTGCAAAGCCTGTGTAAGGATCCTCGTATTCGTGGTATCAAGGAGAAGGACCAATACTGGCTGGCAACCCTCCTTGATCCACGTTACAAGGGTAAGGTTGCAGACCTTATCTTGCCATCGCAGAGGGAGCAGAGGATAAAATATCTTCGGGGGGCCTTGCAGAAAGGTCTGTGCAATGCGTTCCCAGAGACTGGGAGATTACAAACTCCTGTTTCTGGACAACGTGTTGCTGAGGCTTCGGTCAGTCAAAGAAGGAGCGGTGGAGAAGGTGGCCATCTGACCGATGCGTTCAGACAATTTTTTGGTCTGCAGCCCCAAGGTATGATCGGTTCCAGCAACCATCGCCAGCGTCTGTTTTACATGGTGCAGGAATACCTAGGGGCAAGATCTGACTTGGACACCTTTCCCACCGGAAATCCTCTGGGTTACTGGGTCTTGAGGATGGATCACTGGCCAGAGCTTGCACAGTATGCAATTGAGCTACTGGCCTGTCCTGCATCCAGCATTCTTTCGGAACGCACATTCAGTGCTGCTGGAGGCGTGGTAACCGATCACAGGGTGCGTCTGTCCACCGACTCGGTCGATCCACTGACCTTCATAAAAATGAATCAGTCTTGGATCACCACCAGCTACCAAGCACCTGATGCTGATGTAACCGAATATTTTTTTTTTAAATCTCAGATCCCTTCAAAGACTGCCTATGCTGATGCTGAGTGACTATCCCTGAGTAATTATCCTCTTCCTCCTCAATGATCACACTGATAGCTTGTAAGAACATTTTTGGTTCTGGGCGCCACCACCAGTGCCTAAGGCACATTTTTTCAGCCCCTGTTTAACAGGGGCGTGTAATTACAATTTTTGATGCAATACTTTGCAGCAGGGCTTGTTCCTGCATTCCAACTAGAGTGTCTGTGAGGGGTTGCAGTGTTGTGGCACCAGCACCAGTGCCTAAGGCCTAATTTTTCAGCTCCTGTTCAACAGGGGCATGTAATTACAATTCTTGATCTAATATTTCACAGCAGGGCCCATTTCTGCACCCACCAAGAGCGAGTGAGGACTTACAGTGTTGTGGCACCAGCACCACTACCACCACCACCACCAAAGGCCCAATTTTTCTGCCCTTGTTCAACAGGGGCATGTAATTACAATTCTTGATCTAATATTTCACAGCAGGGCCCATTTCTGCACCCAGTGAGCGAGTGAGGACTTACAGTGTTGTGGCACCACCACCACCAAAGGCCCAGTTTTTCTGCCCCTGTTCAACAGGGGCATGTAATTACAATTCTTGATCTAATATTTCACAGCAGGGCCCTGTGAGGGCTTACAGTGTTGTGGCCACAACAACACCTAAGGCCCAAATTTCTGCTGAGTATATAGGGCAGGCCCCTACTTTCAAACATCTAACTTACAAACGACTCCTACTTGCAAACGGAAGGAGACAACAGGAAGTGAGATGAAATCTACCCCTAGGAAGGGAAATTCTCTCCTGTAAGAGTTAATATGGGAAAAACATTTCTCCTTTCCACTGATGCTTTCCAATCCTTGTTCCACAAAAAAACCCAAATTTTCAAAAAACATTTGTCATTGGAACAAAAGTGAGGTGAAATCTTCTGAAGAGGAGGAAAGACAGCAAAACAAATGTCACAGGGGTGATAACCCTTCCCTATGTTTTCCCAAAAAGCTTAAAAAAGATTTTTTGGCTGGAGCTAAACACGTTAAAAATGTACCCGTTCAAAATTACAAACAGATTCTACTTAAAAACAAACCTACAGTCCCTGTCTTGTTTGCACCGCCTGTATACTGCTGTTCAGAGTATATAGGGCCTTGTGGCCCCACACCTTTCCTTATTTTAATTTGGGTGCGGGGTTACCCTTAATATCCATACAAGACCCAAAGGGCCTGGTAATGGACTGGGGGGTACCCATGCTGTTTGTCTCACTGAACACGGGAAACCCGTGCCACTTTACAGGCATACTATATACACCCCCCAGGTACGATATTTAAAGGAATATTTCACTTTTTTTTTTACTTTAATGCCGCGTACACACGGTCGGACTTTTCGTCTACAAAAGTCCAACGGACGCTGACGGACTAAAGCTGGCTGGTAATCCGATCGTGTGTGGGCTTCTCCGGACTTTCAGCAGACTTTTTCAGCCTCAAATCCGACGGACTTTAGATTTGAAACATGCTTCAAATCTTTACGTCGTAACTACGACGGACCCCGAAATCCGCTCGTCTGTGTGCTAGTCCGACGGACAAAAACCCACGCTAGGGCAGCTATTGGCTACTGGCTATGAACTTCCTTATTTTAGTCCGGTGTACGTCATCACGTACGAATCCGTCGGACTTTTGTGTGGTCGTGTGTAGGCAAGTCCGTTCATTAGAAAGTCTGCCGCAAGTCCGCCGCAAGTCTGCCGGAAGTCTGTCGGACAGGCTGTCGGACTTTTGTAGCTGAAAAGTCCGACCGTGTGTACGCGGCATAAGCATCATTAAAATCACTGCTCCCGAAAAAACGGCCGTTTTTTAAAAGTTTTTTTTGCATTGATACATGTCCCCTGGGGCAGGACCCAGGTCCCCAAACCCTTTTTAGGACAATACCATGCAAATTAGCCTTTAAAATGAGCACTTTTGATTTTGAACGTTTGAGTCCCATAGACGTCAATGGGGTTCTAACGTTCGTGCAAATTTTCGGTCCGTTCGCAGGTTCTGGTGTGAACCGAACCGGGGGGTGTTCGGCTCATCCCTACTGCTAAGCAAATGATGGTTAACAATAAAACAAATTAACATTACAGTTAAACAGTAAGACATACCATACCTGCAAAGCAAATACAATAAAACATAGTAAAAATAAAACAATGCAATCTGTGCCTAAAAAATAATATATGCCGAAGCATGGGGCAATCCGCCCCTAATGTTAGTAGCAAATCGCTCCTCCACCCCTGGCCCCATGCTTCAGCATATATGCTCTTTTTTTTAACTGTGGTGATGAAATCACCTCTGACAGCACTGGAGTCACGGCTTTATGTATCGTGGGAGCAAACGCTGTTGCTGTCAAGATAAATAAACCCGTGCTGCAGCTGAATGGCATACCTGCTAAGCAAATGATGGTTAATAGCGATGAGCTTTATGTTCAGGTCGAACATGAGTTCGACTCGAACATTGGATGTTTGCCCATTTGTCGAAAAAGCATTATGGGGCGTTTGCGCTAAACTCGAGCACCGCACAACACCCCATAATACACTGCGAGAGTGCAGTGCATTGCTGTATGATGATTGGCCAAAGCATGCACCATGACCTGCATGCCTTGGCCAATCCCAGCGCCCTCAGCTAAGAGAGCCATAATTGGCCAAAGGCAGGATGCCTTTGTCCAATCATGGCTAAGAGGGACATGGCTAAGTCCACACCCCACACTACATAGGGCTGCCTGCACATCGGTATATATATATAGCGCTGTTTTACCGCCGACGCCCCCACCACCCCAGTGTGAAAGCAGCCTGTGTGTGTGTGTGTGTATGTATATATACACACACACACACACACACACACACACATATATGTGTGTGTGTATACATACACACACACACACACACACACAGGCTGCTTTCACACTGGGGTGGTGGGGGCGTCGGCGGTAAAACAGCGCCATTTTTGCGCTGCAGTACCGTAGTTTTTGCGACGGTATTCGGCCGCTAGTGGTGCAGTTTTAACCCCCCGGCAGCTGAAAAAGGGTTAAAACCACTCGCATAGCACGGCTATCGGTATTGCCGTGGTATAGCCGCGCTGCCCCATTGATTTCAAAGGGCAGGAGTGGTTTAGGAGCGGTGAATACACCGCTCCTTCACCCCTCCAAAGATGTGGCTTGCAGGAGTTTTTTTCTTCTCCTGCCAGCGCACAGCTTCAGTGTGAAAGCCCTCGGGCTTTCACACTGAACAAACAGTAGCGGCTGTTTTGGGTCAGTTTGCAGGCGGTATTTTTAGCGCAATAACACCTGCAAACCGCCCCAGTGTGAAAGGGCTCTCAATCTCATATGTCTATTTTTACTGCATCCAGTTTAGCTATATTTGACTGCAGGCCATTCCTGGTGTACGTTTTCTAATATACTTCAGGCGGTGTACACAGTACCGTGCACCCCTAGTGCTACTACTTTTCTGGTGGTGTACACAGTACTAGGGATGAGCCGAACACCCCCCTGTTAGGTTCACAGCAGAACATGAGAACAGGCAAAATATTTGTTTGAACACGCGAACACCATAAAAGTCTATGGGACACGAACATGAATAATCAAAAGTGCTAATTTTAAAGGCTTATATGCAAGCTATTTTCATAAAAAGTGTTTGGGGACCTGGGTACATGAGTTCGACTTAAACATTGTCTGTTCACCCGTTCGCCGAATAGCGCACAATTTGGGGTGTTCGCGGCAAATTCGAAAGCCACGGAACACCCTTTAAATGTCTATGGGAGAAATCAAAAGTGCTAATTTTAAAGGTTAATATGCAAGGTATTGTCATAAAAAGTGTTTGGGGACCTGGGTCCTGCCCCAGGGGACATGTATCAATGCAATAAAAGTTTTAAAAACTGCAGTTTTTTCGGGAGCAGTGATTTTAATAATGCTTAAAGTGAAACAATAAAAGTGAAATATTCCTTTAAATTTTGTACCTGGGGGTGTCTATAGTATGCCTGTAAAGGGGCACATGTTTCCCGTGTCTAGAACAGTCCAAGAGTAAAATGACATTTCTAAAGGAAAAAAAAGTCATTTAAAACTACTCGCGGCTATAATAAATTGTTGGGTCTCGGCAATACACATAAAAGTCCTTGAAAAAAATGGCATGGGATTCCCCCACAGTCAATTACCAGGCCCTTTGGGTCTGGTATGAATATTAAGGGGAACCCCAAACCAAAATTAAAAAAAAAAAATGGCGTGGGGTCCCCCTCAAAATCCATACCAGACCTGAGTCTGGTATGGATTTTAAGGGGAACCCCGCACCGAAATGAAAAATAATGGCGTGGGGTTCCCCCAAAAATCCATACCAGACCCTTATCCAAGCACGCAATCTGGCAGGCCACAGGAAAAGAGAGGGGGACGAGAGAGCGCACCCCCCCTCCTGAACCATACCAGGCCACATGCCCTCAACATGGGGAGGATGTCCCCATGTTAATGGGGACAAGGGCCTCATCCCCACATCCCTTGCCCAGTGGTTGTGAAGGTATGCGGGCAGGGGGGCTTATCGGAATCTGGAAGCCCCCTTTAACAAAGGGGACCCCCAGATCCCCCCCCGTGTGAATTGGTAATGGGGTACATACCCCTACCATTTCACAAAAAAAGTGTCAAAAATGTTAAAAAAGACAATGGCCGGTTTTTGACAATTCCTTTATTAATGTCTTCTACTTTCCCCGCTTCTTCCATCTTCATCCATCTTCTTCATGTCTTCTGGTTTTCTTCTTGTTCTTCCCCCGCTTCTTCGTCTATCTTCCTCTGCTTGTTCCTCCGGTCTTCTCCTCTGGCATCTTTCTCCGGTCTTCTCCTCCGGCATCTTTCTCCGGCTTCTTCTTCCCTGCTTCGTGCTCCGGACGATCCGCCTCAATAGGAGTTTCCCGCTGTGTGACGCTTCTGTTCTTCTGACAGTTCTTATATAACTGAGGGCAGGGCCACCCAGTGACCCCACCCCCCTTTGACGCACGGGGACTTCCCTATGGCTTTCCCCATGGTGTCAGAGGGGGGTGGGGTCAACCGTTTACAGGCATACTATAGACACCCCAAGGTACGAAATTTGGCCTGGTATGGTTCAGGAGGGGGGGTGCGCTCTCTCGTCCCCCTCTCTTTTCCTGCGGCCTGCCAGGTTGCGTGCTCGGATAAGGGTCTGGTATGGATTTTTGGGGGAACCCCACGCCATTATTTTTCATTTTGGTGCGGGGTTCCCCTTAAAATCCATACCAGACCTAGGTCTGGTATGGATTATGAGGGGGACCCCACGCCATTTTTTTTTTAAATTTTGGTTTGGATTTCCCCTTAATATCCATACCAGACCCAAAGGGCCTGGTAATTGTCTGTGGGGGAATCCCATGCCGTTTTTTTCAAGGACTTTTATGTGTATTGCCGAGACCCGACAATTCATTATAGCCGCGAGTAGTTTTAAATGACTTTTTTTCCTTTAGAAATGTCATTTTGCTCTCGGACTGTTCTAAACACGGGAAACATGCTCCACTTTACAGGCATACTATAGACACCCCCCAGCTACGAAATGTAAAGGAATATTTCACTTTTATTGTTTCACTTTAAGCATTATTAAAATCACTGCTCCCGAAAAAACTGCAGTTTTTAAAACTTTTATTGCATTGATACATGTCCCCTGGGGCAGGACCCAGGTCCCCAAACACTTTTTATGACAATACCTTGCATATTAACCTTTAAAATTAGCACTTTTGATTTCTCCCATAGACTTTTAAAGGGTGTTCCGCGGCTTTCGAATTTGCCGCGAACACCCCAAATTGTGCGCTATTCGGCGAACGGGTGAACAGACAATGTTTGAGTCGAACTCATGTTCGACCCGAACATAAAGCTCATCCCTACACAGTACACAATACGGTGTAGTGTGGTTTTGCTAAACAAAATTTACAGCATGTCCGGAAGGCCACCAAAGAGAGGCAGATGCTCACAGGCCACTGTATAAAAAAAATTGGAAAGAACCCAAAGCAATTCTTCAGAGAGGACATACCGGTGGAAAGCTATTTATCATTTATTGATTATCCAATTAATTTAACAATTACAAAAGTAATGAAAAAAGCTACAACTATCTCCAACACATAATTAAAAAAGACTTAGAGTCTTAGTAAGACACAGGTGGCCACCATTCATAGATTGCACCTTTCATATCCCTCACTGACACACATACACACCAGCAAACTAAAGCCGATCCTCAAATCGGATGAGAAAAATAATGTCCTTAGAACACTGAAAAATAGTAATAAATGAATAGGTGGAAAACATTACTTTCCGTGGGGATTTTTTGAAGTGTTCATAGAGGATATTTCAGGGAAAAGGAGGGGTTTTGGAATTCCAAATGTTGGTGCAGTGTGAAAGTCTCCTCGGTGTTTGGCCGCTGTGGATACTATATTTCAAAGTCTATTATGTAAACATCAAGTGCGCGCTATAGCTGGAGATCGCAGACTAGTGTCAGATTGTTTCAAAAGGGCTTAACATAAATGCCTGATGGAATATGCTGATAGTGTTTCCTTACAATGGTAATAGGAATATGATACAGCTCACTGTTTCTTCATGTGTATGGCTGATCACAGCCTTAGGCAACTAGTCTTGATGTCTGTAGTCCATCTTCCATCGTCCCGGCAGCTGCGGGGGCCCGGATACGGGATGAAAGGTAAAGATAGTTTCCTCTGTCAAAGGTTGATGTAATTGTCCGTATCAGCGGAGGGGGCCTCAAGATTAACAGAGGCTCACCACAGATGATGGACCGAGGCAATGTCGCCAATGATGGTTACAGCAGTCTCCAATTTCCAATGGATAGTGGCGGCCCGAGGGAGGTAGAGGGGGGATCAGTCTGGTGGATGGGGGTCACTGTGTCCTCACAACAGATACCATGATAGCATCATGCTTACATGTTTCGCTTGGTTAGCACCTTCTTCAGAGCATGCGCAGTAGTTTGGAGTCCTCGTTTAAATCATCAGTTAATTAGAAGTTAAGTGATTTCAGAAGGGGACATCCTATTTGCGCTATAATCCAATCAGGGTATCATTCATCACCCGTGCAATAACACACTATCACACAGGGGCGATCGGTAACTAAGTATACATATATTTTGAGGAAACGAGAACACAAGTAAATCAAGAATTAACTCATAGAGATCAAAAGGAGGAAATTAGTGGGGAGGTTTAGAGGAGGAAATTCAGTTCATTAGGGGGTTAGTGATGATAGGAATAGACACTTTACATCACTGAGTTGATGAGGGGTATCTAGGTAGTGATCCCATTCAGGCGTTTAGTATTGTAGATCAAAGGTCTGGCCCAATTATAGATTACACTTCTTTGTATGAACTCCCTATAATTCACCGATGTTTCAGCTGTCTATCTTATTTCCGTTTATAGATTAAAGGCATTCATTTCAGCCGCTCTGATATATTGAAAAAGACAGTTTTATATAGAGGGAAATATTGTAAACTGCGAACCCCCGTAAATTAGAGGTGGATTGAGTGGAAGTGGTGGGGAAGGGAGGGGGGGAAGGGGGGAGGAGAAGGAGGGGAGGGAGGGGGGGAGGAAAAGGAGGGAAGGGTGGGGGAGGGAGAAGGAGGGGGGGGAGAGAAGGGGAAACACAAGGTTGAGGGAAAGTTCAATACATATTATTGCTCTAGGAATACAGATAGATTACATTCGTTATTCAAACCTCGGGGTTGCATACTATTTAAGGTAAAGATCCACATTTTTTCTTTTTGATAAAGGATCCTATCAAAGTCTCCCCTGCGAGGTGGTAAATTGAGTCTATAGATGCATTTGCATTTAAGGCCACTCGGTTCTACTCCATTCCTTTTTTAAAAAGTGTAAGGATAACAGACGGTCGTCGTCTTTGTTAATGATGCTCTGTACATGTTCGCCAATCCTAATTTTAAGCTGCCTCTTAGTTTTTCCCACGTAAATTAATCCACATGGACAGGTAAGCATGTAGATAACACGTGTTGTTAGGCAGTTTATGAAGTTGTTAATTTTAAACTGTTTAGTGCCATCAGAGTTGGCGAACGTGTCTGTTTTTTCCACATATTTACAAATGTGGCATCTGCCACATTGATACATGCCCTTAAGTGGGGGAAGGCTAGTGAGCCTGTCTCGCCTCTCAGATCTACGATATTCGGAGTGGAGTAGGCTATCTCTAAGGTTAGTAGCTCTCCTTGCTGTAAGTAGGGGCCTGTCGCCCACTATGTTTCCAAGAATAGGAGCCTCTGCTAGAATATGCCGGTGACGGGTAAGTATATTTCTAATCTGTTCCTATTGTGCCCCAAACTTGGTGATGATCCTGATCAGGGCACAACTGGAACTGCCTGGCTGTCTCTCCTCTGTAGCATCAGTAAGAAGGGACAGCCTATTAGCTAGCAGGGCCCTTTTCTTAGCCTTTCTAATACATTTATGGGAGTAACCCCGATCACGGAATCTCCCATACAGTTCGTGGACCTCAGTTTTGAAGTCCAATTCCTCTGAACAATTCCTCCTTGAGTGTAGGAACTGCCCTACTGGGATTTTCTGAATAAGTGATCTAGGATGGTGACTCGAGGCCGGTAGAAGGGTATTTGCTGCCGTCTCTTTTCTAAATGTTTTAGTAGATAGTCCACCCTCCTTAATTTGAATGGTGAGGTCCAAGAAAGGTAGGGAGACTGAATCAAAGGAGAAGGTAAGTTTTATGTTCCTGTCATTATTATTAAGTTCCTCAATGAAGGAAGTTAATTCAAGGGATGTGCCTCCCCATATCATAATCACGTCATCAATGTACCTCAGCCACAGGTGGCAGTGGCTGAGGTACAGAGATGAGGGATATACACATTCCAATTCCCACAGTCCAAGATGCAGACATACATAGGCTGGGACCCATGGGGCTCCCATCGAGGTACCTCTGATTTGCCTATAATATTGGCCGAGGAATTGAAAGCAATTATGTTCCAACAGGAATTGCAGTAGGTCCACAATAAACTAATTTTGTGAAGCTAGCAGGGGGAACTTCTGATCCAGAAAGTGCTGTACTGCTTTCATACCCCATTTGTGTGGAATCGACGTGTATAGCGACTCAACATCGATTCCCACCAAGATAGCATCTGATGGTACTTGGACCCTGTCTATTTTCCCGAGTACATCACGTGTATCCTGTACAAAGGAAGGGAGTTCACATACCAGTTCTTTGATCAATGCGTCAACAAATTTTCCAACCCGCTCCAGTGGGCCTTTTATTGCTGACACAATAGGTCTCCCTGGGGGTTTTGTAACTGATTTGTGGAGCTTAGGTATAATATAAAAGGTTGGAATATTAAATTAATTGACACAGAGATATTTGCATTCCTTGCTAGTGATGAGACGTTCCTCTAGTGCCATATGGAGTTTGAAGTTAAGTGTAGCTACGATTTTTGGGAAGGGATTGAAGGGGAGTTTCTCATATGTGGTTTCATCCTGGAGGAGACGCATCGTTTCTCCTTCATACATGCTCTGCGAAAGTAGAACCGTATTACCCCCTTTATCGCTACTTTTTATTATGATCTCCTTAGCTTCTCGAAGTTCCCCAAGTGCCTTTCTCTCTGCTTTTGTAAGATTATCTGGTCCCCTATATTTCCAGTCTATCATACACAGGTCCCTTTGGACCTGTTCCAGGAACAAGTGGATCTGTTTATGTTTTGAGAGTGGAGGCATTTTAAGGGACTTGATAGTCAGGTTTGATGGGCGAGGGGATTCGGATGGGAAACTATTGGTTTCACTTTCAAAGTCAAAGTCCTGATTCTCTTCAAGCAATGCCACTAATGCTTCAAGAGACTCACGTTCCTCTTTGCTTTGTTCATCTATTTTGGTAGTATATTTTTTCCCCCGTTCTGAATGCCAGTATCTAAAAATAACCTTCTGCAAAAATAAGGTAATGTCTTTAAATACCTCAAATTCACTCATAGTTGCCGTAGGTGAAAAAGACAGCCCTTTCTGCAGCAGGGATATATGATGCTGGTTCAAAGGAAAATCAGATAAATTAACCACTTTTTTATCAAAGTCCGGATTATCAGTACTGTAGATATTGCTCATATCTGCTGTATCTACTAAGTTCTCCGTGACCCTGATCTGAGTTCCCTTTGACTTCCCTTTATGTCTCTTTCTCTTCCTTGGCCTCCGATGTTGGTCTGAGGGGGAAATCTGCCGGTGGATGGCGTTTTTAATTGGCCTTTTCTGGAGCTCAGATTGTCTGGTATATCCCCCTCTGTTTCTAAAAAAGCCACTGCTTTTTCCTGGTGTTCAAGTTCACTATCTGTAGATGATTGTCTAGATTGAGCCGTTTTTGATCGATTTCTTCTATTTCTCCTGCGTGATCTACTTCTACCTCTGGGTATAGTAGGATCAAAAATCTCACCGTTTTCCCAATCCTGTAAATTTTGTTTAAATTTCTCTTGTTTTGTTAATTTTAGAACTTTCTATGTTTTTTCCACTTCTTTTTTAAGTAGTTCATTACTTTTAATAAACACAGGGTCCAATTTATATGGTTCCAACAGCTGAACTCTGCTGTGTATTTCTTTCTTGATTTCTTCTAATTGTATCTGTTCCTCCTCAACTATCATATGTAATATGGCTATTCCACGTTCCAAGCAGCTTTGTTTCCAAAGCTCAAGGAATCGTGGTGTATGTAAGTGTCCTGCGGGTGTAACCTTTTCCCTTAGACCCCTCGGGATAATCCTGTGCTCGATATGCGATTTAAGTGATGAGATGTCCCACTTTCTGTTCAGAAATTTTATGGTAAGCTTTTTATGGTTTTTCAGTAGAGTTTTCAGGGTATCATCTCCACTATTACATATGGCAGTCGAGTCACAGGAGAATGCCAATTCGATCTCAAGGTCTATCTCTTCATCCAAGAGATAGGCCATATTAAAGTATTAGATGTGTGTTTGAAGTTCACTTATGAATATATATTTGATCAAAAAAGTTGGATATATACCACTCACTGACCAAATCAGATAGTCAGATCGCCCCTGTGTGCACACATAGATCCCCCCACTACCTCCCTCGGGCCACCACTATCCATTGGAAATTGGAGACTGCTGTAACCATCATTGGCAACATTGCCTCGGTCCATCATCTGTGGTGAGCCTCTGTTGATCTTGAGGCCCCCTCCGCTGATACGGACAATTAAATCAACCTTTGATGGCGGAAACTATCTTTACCTTTCATCCCGTATCCGGGCCCCTGCAGCTGCCGGGACGATGGAAGATGGACTACAGACATCAAGACTAGTTGCCTAAGGCTGTGATCATTCATACACATGAAGAAATGGTGAGCTGTATCATATTCCTATTACCATTGTAAGGAAACACTATCAACATATTCCATCAGGCATTTATGTTAAGCCCTTTTGAAACAATCTGACACTAGTCTGCGATCTCCAGCTATAGCGCGCACTTGATGTTTACATAATAGACTTTGAAATATAGTATCCACAGTGGCCAAACACCGAGGAGACTTTCACACTGCACCAACATTTGGAATTCCAAAACCCCTCCTTTTCCCTGAAATATCCTCTATGAACACTTCAAAAAATCCCCACGGAAAGTAATGTTTTCCACCTATTCATTTATTACTATTTTTCAGTGTTCTAAGGACATTATTTTTCTCATCCGATTTGAGGATCGGCTTTAGTTTGCTGGTGTGTATGTGTGTCAGTGAGGGATATGAAAGGTGCGACCTATGAATGGTGGCCACCTGTGTCTTACTAAGACTCTAATGCCGCGTACACACGGTCGGACTTTTCATCTACAAAAGTCCGACAGCCGGTCCGACAGACTTCCTGCGGACTTTCGGCGGACTTGCGGCAGACTTTCTAACGAACGGACTTGCCTACACACGACCACACAAAAGTTTGACAGCCTAGTACGCGGTGACGTACATCAAGTCCGGCGAGACTATAAAACGGAAGTTCAATAGCCCGTACGACACCCTTTGGGCTCCTTCTGCTAATCTCGTGTTTATCTTGTGTTAGTAGAAGTTTGGTGAGAGACGATTCGCGCTTGTGAGACTCGTATTTTTCAGTTCGTTTTAACTGTTGTTCAGTCTGTGCTTGTGAGGTTTGTATCTGCTTTTCAGTGCATTTGGTCAGTTGGCATTGAGAAATCTTTGTTTTATTGTCCGCTCGTTCCTGATTTTCAGGTCGTTCTTCACAGGCCTTGCTGTTCTTCAGTGCGTTCTGTTAAGTGCGTTCTGACCAGCCGACCGTTTTGAAGCCATGTTACCTGTACGTACTCGTCGTCGAGCTCGTGCATTGTATGTGCTTGGTGCTGTAGTTTATTCTTCAGACCAAGACCAGTCCATGAACAGGGCGAGGAGGAGTTCATGGACCAAGAATTGGTTGCTCCAGCGTGACCAGTTCTGTCACATGCCATTGCTCCGTGAGATCCGTGAGAATAATCCTGAGGATTTCAGGAACTTTCTCCAGATGACGGACCCCGTTTTTGATCGTTTGGTGGCTCTGCTGACCCCCTATATCAGCAGGCAGGATACCTGCATGAGGCAAGCCATCACTCCGGAGCAGAGGCTAGTTGCCACGTTGCGGTACTTGGCGATGGGGAGAAGCCTGCAGGACCTCAAGTTCTCGACAGGCATCTCCCCCCAGGCTCTGGGGATCATTATCCCAGAGTCCTGTTCTGCTATCATCCAGGTCCTGCAGAAGGACTATATTAAGGTAAGAATTTTTTCTTTTATTAGCATCACATGTTCTTTTATTTATTCTTTGATAATGTAATGTATTTCTTAGCTCAAACACTACTTACCATCATTGTAATATAGTGTGAATGTCCCCTTTTTCTTCTCACGCATGCTTGATTTGTTTCATGTTCTTTTTTGTCATGCATGTATATTTGCCTTCAATAACCTCTCCAGCATACAATGCTGGTCACATATTCACCTTGTCTTCTCAGTTTGAATGTATTTA